>PVIH01011309.1:43189-70024 GCA_004025045.1 Sigmodon hispidus | reverse complement strand
TGCAGTTGGTTTGCTCAGTTCACTCAGTTCGGGGTCGCAGTAGGGATCCTTGCAGATACCCTCAACAGCAGCAGGAGCTGTGGGTGTGGCCAGGTGCAGAGTTCAGCTGCCCCCTGCTCCAGAGTGTGCTGGGACGCCACAGAGAGCACCGGTCCTCTGGTCAGGGTTCGAATCTGCCCCTCAGAGACCCCTGCAGTTGGTTTGCTCAGTTCACTCAGTTCGGGGTCGCAGTAGGGATCCTTGCAGATACCCTCAGCAGCAGCAGGAGCTGTGGGTGTGGCCAGGTGCAGAGTTCAGCTGCCCCCTGCTCCAGAGTGTGCTGGGACGCTGTTTAAGACATTTTTGTATATTGATACAATTGTAAAACTATTTTTCTCATATTGTATATATGTTTCTACTTCTGTTTGGAGTATTTTTGTATGTTGATGCAAATTAAGGTTATTTTGTCATATTGCACTTTACATTTTTACCTCTGGTTAAGATATTTTTATATATTGTTACAATTACAAGGTTATTGTCCTTATTCTGTACATTTGTTTTATTTTTGCATAATGTAGTGCCTTTACAGCTTATTTATTTTTATAATGTAAAGCTTAATCTTTATGACATATAGGTTAATAAGAATTACAGGTTAATAGCCACTTATGTTTTTTCAAACTTATAGTCATGTTAGTTATTTTTTCTAAGAGTACAGAGATATGTTCTAAATAGATGATCTTCAAACACTTCAAAGACCTATTTAAAATGTTTTAGTAACTTAAAATTCCTTTGACATGAGACATGTGTACTTCTGACAGCACTGATTTATTCTTAAGAAAATGTTAGGCACTGAAGACACTCCACAGGGAGTTTGTTGTCTTCCTTTTGGGAAAACTGGCCTATTGGGCAAGAAACTGCCCTTGCTTTGACTGCTGATAGTACGTATACTGTCCAATCCAGATAAGCAGGACACAATGGAAAGCAACTGCTGAACTTTGCCAAAACAAGGTAGAACAGTCCTTTAAATATCCTTGCCTCTGAAAAAGGTCTGTCAGATATTCTAGGCCTATAAGCCAAAGTTGGGTGGCCCAATGTTGCAGAGAAACCTTGGGTGAGTGTCCCAGCAGACAGCTGTTTCTGTCATTCCTTACAATTTTGGAAGTCACTTGCTTGCACTTCTTGCTTACTCAGATAATATTATTTTCCTTTTCAGGTCTTTGATGGGGTTAAAGACTAGATAAATACTGTTACCATCTTCCTGAATCTTACTTAGCTAAGGACACATTAGATACAATACTTAGATTTTTCAAGAAAGAACAACTATTGCAGTGATCTCTATAAAAACTGCCTATTACTATGGTTTGGATATTTAGGATGTATTTTTTTGTTAACTGTTCTTGTTGAATATAGTTTCTTTCCTTGTTAATAAGATTATTTCTCTGGATAATAGTTGATCATTGCTCTTATTGTATATAGTTTTTATTATGTTAGGATTAGAACCTTCCTTTTTATTTTAAACAAAATAATTCATTCTTTAATAAATAAGTCCTAATCCAGACTTCCATGGACTGCCCCTTTATTTCTGGAGGCATCACCCTTGCTCAGGTAAGATAGTTGGTGATCCAGCTGCCTTTGATTTATTCACCCATGCTCTAGTAAATAATCTCAATTATGGCATGAACTTTCTCAACGGATGGAAATGGAATCATTTCTTTACTCTGCCATACGTGCCTTGCCTATGGTACATAGGTATTAATAATCATGTGTTCTCAGGAGAAGTCACCAAGAGGCATATAGCCTCTGGGTGGAATGGACCCTCTTGAGTCTTGGCACATGGTCTTTGCATCCTCTCTTCAGCTTCAGTGGTGATGTAGTCATCTGCCATGGAAAGCCAGGTAGTGGCTTTCCACTCTTGTGCTGGTTATTTTTTTTTTAACTTGGCACAAGCTAGAATCATCTGGAAAAATAAGCCATTGAGAAACTTCCTCCATCAGAATGGCCACAGGCAAGGCTGAGAGGCATGCTCTTGATTTATGTTTGATATGGGAGTGTCCAGTCCACTGTGGATAGTACCACCCCTGGACAAGTGGTCCTAGGTTGTATACAGAAGCAAACTGAGTAAGCCAAGGAGAGAAATCCAGTGAGCAGCACTCCTTTGCCATATTTGCTCCAGTTCTTGTCTCGAGTTCCTGTCCTGATGTCCTTCAGTGATGGACTGTGACCTGGAAATTTTAGGATGAAATAAACCCTTCCTTGCCTTTCAGTTGGTTTGATCAGTGTTTTTTTCCACAACAACAGAGAATGCAAACGAGGACACCCATCCACACAGAAAGATGGGAAATCTCCACAGGTAGCCACACATTGCTATGTTCATTGAGCCCCACAGGGCAAAGCTGGACTAAACTGCCATCAACCTGAGACTGTGAGTCTAGATGGCTGAACTTTCCTTGGGACAGAAATTGAGCAGGAGGCAGTGTGAAGGACACCTCACACAGGCAACTATACCTTCCAGATCTGATCACATGTCTCACCTCCAAACTGGCAATCACTACTGCCAATCAGAGGGGGAAGTTCCTTGGGGTGGATTTAATAGTGAATTTGAGGGAATTAGTTTGTCTGGTTGAGCAACTACTATAACAAAGCACAACTGACATTAGCAGTACTTGAATTTTGAACAACGCCACCAATAGACTTCAAGGGAGAAAAGCAGTAGTTCGGAGAGAATTTGAGGTCAACTACAAGAATTTAAGATAACAATACCCTTTGCCCTCTTTTCATTATCCATTGACTATGCAGGACACTGGATTATGCATCTCTTGTCCAGGTGCCTCCAACTGTCATTTGTTTAAGCAAAATGTGGCAGAGCAGGCACAGGTGAGACCCAGGGTGCAGGCCGTGGAGATGGTGGCTGTTGTTGTGATTGCAGGGTTACCTGTTCTTCAGTCCACAGATACCCCGTCCTTTCCCTGGGAAGAACTCTGCTTTTCAGGCACCAATCTATAATGTTATGAATGGCCCAGATATAGGCAGCTTAACTCACAAGACCTAGAAGATCCTTCAGTCTGTTCTCTTTTCTTGGGGATAGTTTATCTGCCAGGTGACAGATAGATTGGTTTTAGGGACAAGCAAGGTAAAGAAAGCTTGGTTATCACACCAGAACATAGGATGTCATTCTTCTTCCCCTCCTGGTATATCTAAGACATAAAGGGTCCCCCCCCATTACAGGGCCAAGTTTCTGTCCCCAACAACATAAAACAAATAGATAAGCAAGCAACAATAACACCCAGAATCCAAATCAGAAAATGAAAACCTCCAAACAAAAATGATATATTCTGGGCTGGCAAGATGGCACAGTGGTAAAGGCGCCGCCACCAAGGCTGGCAACCTGGTTCTGTCCCTGACCTCACATAGTGGAAGAAGAGAACCAGCTCCTGCCCTATGACTTCTACACATGTGCTGTGGCATGAATGTGCCTACACACATTAACAAATAAAATAAATGCTTAAAGAAATTAAAATGGTATATTCTAATTTTTAAACTTGGAAAATACATATTTGCAGGAAAGAAAATAAAAATTCTTTATAATCTTAGTCATTATTTATATTTTATGCATTTTTCAGCCTTAATAGATATATGAGAAATGTTTTATTTAAATAGATTTGAGAAATAAGTATATAGATAATTATCATAATTATTCAACAATAATACAAATATGTCTGAGTCACTAAAGATTTTTTGGAATCTTTTAACAGGTATGTAATATTCTACCAAATTATTGTAATATAATTCATGTTCCTATAGTAGCCTTATTTTTTAATGTTCTTCTATTCTATATAGTACTTACATTCTTGACTTTTCACTAAGACTAGAAGTGCCAATTGAAAGGTCATAGAACTTGATACTCATTACCAGATTCTCTCCAGAAGGGTGGCATTATCTATGCCTCATGGAGGTCTGACCCTCTTTTCTCTCTCTGTTGTTACATCAAAATGGTAACACAGCCTTGTGAGGAGACTTGGGGGTAAAGGGGTGTTCTGTGAGAGAAGAGCCATTATAGAGCCCACAGCTTCAAAGAGGCATGTGTTCTGAGCCCAGCTAAGAGCCCAGAAGAGACGCAGGATGAAGCCCTAACTACTCCAACTTTTCCTTCTGGTAGTGGGGAAAACATTTTCAGGCCCATCCATCAGACCATGGTGAAGATAGGGCTCAACACACAGGAGCATAGCCGTCTCCTCTAGGCCTCTTGGTCACATACTGTGATATTGTGATTACACTGTGACTTGGGATGACTTTGATATTGATCCATCTGTTCCTGCTGAAAGTGAGTGTAGGTCTGTGCATGGAAGGGATCTGGAAGGGAGTACAGATAGAGAGCGGGATCCACTGGCTGGGGGCTGCCCAAAAGAGGTGCCCCTTGCATATTGCCATGAAATTTCTAGAGATGTTTGGAGGATCAGGGTGGAGGCCAAGGGCTAGATGGCCTATATCAAAGATCAAGTTACAAACAGTAGAAAGCAGTTCTCATAAGGCAAAGAGGAACCACCCTTCTAAAGAGCATTTGCTATTAGGAATCATGTGCCATGATCTCTGAATTGTTCTCTCTATAGAATCCAGAGAGAACTCTGAGCGAGGAGAGGGAGGTAGCCAGAAACACACTTGAGGGAAAAGTGTACAGGACACTGAGGAATGGAAGAGGTTTAGCCAGCTGAGGTCAAGAGTTAGAAGAAAGAGTGTGAAATATGGGGGGAAGAAGTTAACAAGGATAATTTATTGAAAGCGATGAGTCTCTTTCTATGACACTCAGCCAAAAAAGTGTAAGAAAGGGAAGGTGACCTTTGGGATACAGACTATAGTGAATCCCCAAGCCCACTGCAACTGGCCTCACAAATTTCCTTTGGGGCTCCTGGGCTCAAAGAAAGGATGCAGATCTTGGTAGCATTGTCTAGACCTTACCTTGTAGAGGGCTTCTTTTCCAACAGGCTGCCCTCGGGGAGATGTAGGGACAAGTTCCAAGGCTGGAGCTGCCATGCTTTGCCTGTCTGTCCCCTGATCAAAAACCTCCTCTTCTTCTGGGCATTTGCTCAGTGGTTTCTCAAATCCACCTTCCAGGAGCTGAGGCAGGGGGTCTTCCTCAATGGAGATGATTCTGCGGAATGCCTGGCGACGTGGAACCCCAGCCCCTGGCTCCCCAGTTCCTGGCTCCTCCTCCGCCATGAGATATGCACTCAGGCTCACAGAGTTCCTCCTCTTCATGATGCTGAATGTCTCATCCTCTTCCACTGACTGGCTATCAGGATGGGATGGGAGGAAATGATAAACTATCAATATGGAAGTAGAGAGAGACTTCCCTGCAGGCAGCACTGGATAGAGTTCTGGGGAAGGAGAGAACACAACACACCCATCACTCAGCTCATGCTTTAGACAGGACAGCCTCATAAGGTCTGTCGCCACTGCTTCTGGTGCCACTGCCTCAGCCAGTAATGAAGACTATTACCAGCTATCAACTAAAAATAAAAAGCCTGTCCTCATATGGTACTGGACTAAGGGGAAGACCAAAGCAACAAATGTAGTAAGTTTCTGACCTGGCTTAACCCTGAGCTTCAAACTGGTAGCCCCACAACCATTTAGTCCCATGAAATCACACATAGGCTTATATTAATTACAAGCTGTTTGGCCTATGGCTCATGCTTATTACTTGCTAATTCTTACTCTTAAACTGTCCCATAATCCTATTTATGTTCAGCCACCTGGCTTGGAACCTTTTCTCATTGCAGCATTCGCATCTTGCTCTATCTGTGTCTGGTGGTGTCTCTCCTCTCTGCTCTTCAGCTTCCAAAAATTCTCTTTGTCTGCTAGCCCCGCCTATACTTCCTACTGGCCAATCAGCATTTTATTAAACCAATACTATCAACAAATCTTTACAGTGTACAAGACCAATATCCTATAGGAAACAAACACCACAAATATATTCTTATGACCTGGGTTGTTCAACAAAGGAGAAGGTAGAGAAGAAAGGAAGGTGGAGGGCTGGAGATATAGGACTCTGGGAGAACAATATGGTGGTTGGGCTCTGCTCCCACCACGTACCCTCATTAACTGCATGTCTTTATGGAAGGACATCAATGCCTCAACCTCAGCTCCCTCACCACAAAACAGGGATCATATATAAGAGAATGCATAAGAGAGGTATGACCACATAGCACATACCCACCCACACAGGGTATTCTCACACAGTGCACACTCAAACAGCATCCCTCAACAGTGGAGAAGTACTGATGCTGTGGGGGACCTCCTCCCATCCATGACAGATGTTCCCTGACTCAGAGACAGATCATTATGAACGGGCTTGGGTCAGAAGGCACACTCATTCCCTTTTACTTCCTCTCTCTTTCTGATTGGGAAGCAGGTGCTGAAGACTTCAGTACATACTTGCTTCTGGAAGCATTTGGGTGCTTGAGCAAAGAGGACAGCAGGAGATGGAAGCAACCTGGCAGTTGGGGCATAGAGAGACTCACAGGTTGTATTTTCCAAGGGTTTGGACAGCAAAGTCTGTACAGGTCTCCAGAACCCTGGGGTTCCTTCTCTATGTTAGTGAACAGTTTAAGGTGAGAGTCTTTCAAAGGGGATAAGACACACTCACATGATTTTAGGGAAAGGATGCAGATGAACCATCAAGGTGACAAGGTCAAAGGCAAAGGAACAAAGGAACTGAATCAAGGGACACAAACAGTGTAATACAAGAGAACCATTGGGCTTGCCCTTGGCTTCTGGTAGTTGGTCTTCCTAGGGCCAATAATAGGAAGGAAAAAGAAAATCAAAGTGAACCCATCACTTTCTGTGATTCTGAAGGACAAATTAAGACACTATTTACTTTCAACAGCAGAGAATTTGTTTGGCTAGAGAGCAACCTATTCATAGCAATCGGAGCACCTTTCTCTCTACTTATGAAACAGATTAAATAGAAGAAGGCTGGCTTCTTTCCACCATCCTTCCTCTGGACACTACCAAGCCCATTCCCCGACTATCTGGTTCAGAACACAGCATCCCTGTCCATTCTTAGCTGCTTTTATATGCATTGTGAACATGTACATACACATGTAAGCAGACACACACACACAACACATATTTTCCCAAAGGTTTTCAACCACAAGAAGAAACAACTATTTAAGTGTGCCCTAAAATGAAGCTCTTCTTGGAAAAAGCATTTTATTTGGGAACATCTCAAGTGCTGTTGACATTCTGTAATGGCTTCAGCTTAGCATGTCTAAGCTCATTTTTGTTTTGCCACCAAACACTTCCTGCCAGCAGTAGAGAGAGTAGCTGCTTTTGCCAAAATCGATATTGCAATTCAGAGTGCACACTTTGATGTTTAGCGGATTATTTTCTATTTCTGCCGTTGGCTGTGAGCTCATGAAGGAGGGAAGGGGTCTGTTTTGAAGACCTCTTCCTCAGTATCTGAACCTCACAAATAGTGGTCACTGAATACCTATATATTGAGCATTTGCTAGTGGATAGACAAAGTGAGGGTGTCACGAAACCTGAAAGAATGTCAGATACTGCGTAGGGAATCTATAAATAATCGTCACACAATCAATAGGTAATCTACAAATGACCGTCAAATCAATCAATCTAGAAATACATTCAGTTCTGAGAAACCAACAGTCTAACAAATACTAGTGCAGAAATTTGGCTTCCAGATTGTACCTTATTGAGCTATTGAGAGATAATTCATGATGATCTGACTGAGTTTCACTTTTACTTTACACGTATATTTAGTTCATGCTTGCGTATCTTCTCTGTGAATTTACACATCTTCTCCATCAATCTGATACTGGGAGGGATTAGCTGCCCTGACCTCTCTGTGTCCACCCATGTAGATGGACTACTTGCTTAAAAGAGGAGGAGAAGAGGACTGGCTTGTCTGTATGAATGAGCAGCAAGCCAACCCCTTCAATATTCAAGCTCAATTTATGTACCCTACAACAGCAACAAAACATGCTGTCTTTGAGTTAGTTCAATATGAATCACTGGAATGATCTGTCAATCACAAGCCCTAATTTTGTCTCTAAAGGGTTTTAGCAAATGGTGATTCTATATGACATTTTAATTCAGCTCACAGTCAGTATAATTATATTCCAGCAAAACCAAGTAGATCCAAGAAATGGAGCATTGTCAAGCTGTTTCCTCCATCTTTCCCTTTCTGATCATCTTCTCTTCCTCCTCCTCCTCCTTTTCCTCTTCTTCCACCTGATCCTTCTGAGTTGGTCTGAAGTTCCCATCAGCCTCTCTCTGCAGGCCCACAGCAGGGCAAGATAGCCTCAGTGATGGTGTCTGTCCTACAGGTTTGCTCTGCTTAGTCTCCTGTCAGCTTGGATGTCACAACAGAGAGCATCACGTTCTCCAAGATTCAAGGCAAGTGAGACAGACCTCAGGCCTCCCTAGTAGGAGCCACACCTCAAATACCAGTAAATGTGGCCCCAGATAGTTGCCAAAAGGTATGAGATGAAAGAATGATTGGAGGAAGGAGGGAGGGTGGGTGGTGACTTACCTCCTGGGAATTTCCTTGCCATCCACATATTTGTCGATCACAGAGCCAGATCTCTGCTTCCTGCTTGCCTTGGAAGCAGCTAAGTTTGCCTTGGCCATCTTATCTTTCTGCAGAAACACAAAATGCCCTGTGATCCATGCCTGTGGATCCGTCTCAGTGCTTGAGCAAGAGTAAGGGAAGGTTCTAGACAGGACTCTAAATGAGAAAACCATGGCAGATTCCCCCCACCTCCACCCCTCCCTTCAGTCACCCACTGTCCTGTTTTTCTACCCCATCCAAACTAGAATCTTCCCATCTCCTTTCTAGAAATCCACTCAGAGGAGGGAATACAGAGCGGAGAGCCTGGGGCCTCCTGTGTTATTCTTCACTGGTAATTTGCAAGAGATCCGAAAAAGAAGACAAAGATATTTACTACATAGGAAAAATATTTTCAGGGTCCAAAAGGTCCTGGTATTTTAAGGCACATTCTTATTCATGGTTCTGATCTCCCTTTCCCAACAATACCCAAGAGGTATTGAGAATGAGAACCACCCAGAGAGTCAGTTAGCTCAGGGCTCTGTCCACCACACCTTCACAAGCCTAAGCCTTCTACAGTCCTTTGTGGAAGCAGGACGGATGGAGATGAACTGTCCACATATCTGTAACACTGAACCTGAGAAAAGCAGGACTCAGAGCTCCTTTTCCAAGACTCTGGAACAGATTTCCTCCAGGACACATGGGGAGTCAGATCACAGAAAGGGTTGTGCCTTCATCAGCCATCTCATGATTCCAGTAGACTCACAATGCAAGAAGGAACTGCTGAGCCCCCAGCACCCCTGAGGGCATGGCTTTAATGATTCCAGGCAAATCTTTAATTACTATTCTGCATCATTTGGGCTCTCAACTTTTTTCTTTGGTTCCCTCCTGGTGCTCTTCCCTCTACCCACTCAGTTTCAAAACAAAATGAGTTTGGCAGGTGAGGAGAAATGAGGTGGTGGAATTAGGATGACATTTGGTGGAAAGTTTAAAACAATCATCATTATTGTTATCAGACAAACTCATGCAAGCTTAAGTCTTGCTCTAATAGAACACACAGGTGGGCATCCGAGGTGATTGCTGCTGGCCATTGACGTCAAGGAAGTGGAGATATGACAAGGACCCTGGGGATAGCAACATTAGCCAGGCAGGGCCTATTTCAAGGCACACCAGTCCTCAGAGGCTCACTGTATCAATGTTAATACTCAGCCAAGGCTGCAGCACACACCACTCACTATCTGAAACTTTTCCCCTCAAAAATCTTTACTACTTGAGAGAAGGAACTTCCCTTCCTTCTGTGACATTTGGGATCACGGGCAAAGGTAACCAATGCCTGCTCTGGGAACACACAAGTTCATGACATTACAGTCTTACAATTAGGAAGTCTTATTGAGCTGCCCTGCCCTTCAAAGAACTCAATGTCTCCTGTCCTAAAGGGGGAGGTGTAGAAAGAGGTGCAGCATCCCAGAGTCTCTTCAGCGAACCCCACTGTGAAGATCTGTGAATGTCACACTATTTGGAAAGTATGGAGCACCGTACTCAGGTATGGGAGAGGAGAGGATCTGTAACAGCTATGTGTGCATTGTAAATTTGCTTTCTGACAGCATAACACTTGAGATTTTCATCAGAAGATAAAAATTTAAACCAAAGAACAAACTAGGTCTTTCACTTCAGGTGATAATGACATTTCAACTGTGCATCCAAAAATGTGTGACTCTTCCAAACATTTGAGTCTGATTGTGCCAAGAAGAAGGCATTTTTACTTATGGAAAATTTGTGCATGGTTACCTTTTTATTGCTTGAATATTATCTTATACTTTCATCCTGCTCACATAGAAAAGACCCAACACACCACAAGTATCAGAGCAGTCTTGATCAGCATTGTCTAACTCTGTCCCAGTCCCAAGAGAGCACTATTCAACCAATTACCTGTAAACTTATGTCCCGCTCATCCCGGAGATATTTGTTCCTTTCCCTGTGGATAGTAAAGGAAAACTATTCAAACATGGACTCTGTGGTTGACATATTCAGTGGCATCCAGTTATGTGGGCAGATGAGTACAAGAGAAAGGCTGAGATGGAAAGCTGAGGAGTGTGGCTATGGACAGAAGAGAGTTCATGTGTAAATGGCTCAGAGGCAGGGGGATAAGACTGAGTAGTCTTGTGACACACACTGCCTTTGAGGATCACTCAGCCTCAATTATTTGGTGCCAGATGGCATCTCTCACTTCTAGTGGGTTCCTTCTCTACTCAGTTCATCCATTTATGAACATGGGTAGGATATGAGTTGCTTACCAAACTTCGTTTAGCATCAAGGATGCAGGAGTCAATAGCCACAAAGTTCTGGATGCAGGAAGCTTGTGTTAGCTTGGGGTGAGCACTATGTGAAAACTAAAGCTGGGACATTGGAAAAGGACCAGAGAATGTCAAGCATTTCAACCCAAATGGTCAGGTAATCCCTGGCTGGGAAGGCAGCATCTGACAAACCTTAGGGAGGGGAGGGAGCTGGGGCAGGAGAAAGACTATTTGGGCAGAGGGTTGAGCAGGGCAAAGGCTTGACTGTAATAAATTCATGTGTTGGAGAAACAGAAGGAAGGAACACAGGGCTCCCAAAGAGATGATAAAGCCAAAAAACAGTGGGTGGATCAAGACTTGACTAATCCTAGCCTCCTAGACCACAGCAAAAGCTCTGATAGTCTCTTCAAACAAGCCATGAAACCATGAATTGTTGGTCAGGTAGGGTGGGATATCTGCCAAAGGATGTCGTGGTCTGATTCCAGCACTAACCCTAACCCCAACCCCAACCCTTGGAAGTTCTGCTGAGAATAAACTGTCCAGGACAAAAGTGAAGCCCTGTGAATGGACTGATAGTTTTGAAGAAGTTGAAGTCATTGGTGACATGGGCAAGGACAGTTTGGATGGAACTGTGGGAGAGTGATTCAGACTAGAGCATTAAAAATGAAAAAATGGGCAGACAGTGTAAAAACCAAGAGATCCCAACAATTCAAGAGAGGATAACGTAGTGGGATTATGTTGTTACATTGTAAATAATTGTCCCACCTACTGGTTTAATAAAAATGCTGATTGGCCAAAGGCAGACAGGAAGTGTGGGTGGATCTACCAGACTAAAAAAACTCTGGGAACAGGAAGAACAGAGCAGAGATGCTACAGAGAAGCCACAGAGAGACCAGTGGAGAAGCCAGCAGAAGCAGAGGAAAGAAGCTGAAATGCTGCTCTGAGAAAAGGTATCAAGCCGCATGGCTAAACAAGAATCATGGCTAATCAGGGCTAGTTTAAGAATTAAGAGTTAGCAAGTTATATGCCTGGGCCATAGGGTGATCAGCGTAAAATTAATATAAACATCTATGTGAATCTGTGGGACCATGGGGCTGCAGGAATGCAGGTCTGTGGGTCAGGACCACAAGCCAGACGGGCCAGAAACATATCACAACAGTATAGATCTGTTTGAGATCTCCAGCTGGAATGACATGAGGGTAGCCTTTTCTAGGAGCCCTGGGAACTCACACCATATCCAGAGTTAGAGACATGGGTGTTGGCAACATGGAACATGTGGTCAGCGAATTTGTTCTGGCTGTTTCTGAAGTGGGAGACCAAGTAGGAGGGTGTAAAGTGGAGGGTACTGAATATTTAGTGACAGTTCAGAGTGGGTAAGTAAGTAAACAGACTCAGGATGTGGGGTGTTTGTGAGGAGCACTAGACACAAATAACTGTAATGTTCTTCTGTTGATGCAAGAGGGACCCCCCCCCAATCTCAGCTCAAGTCTGTGAGTCTGCATCAATTTGTGCTGGTGAGTATGAACCAGTCCATACTTCTGAACGGGGAGACCGGGCTCCTCAGTGGTCAAGCACTAATTATCATAACACAGTGATCTGCTAGGTGTGGCTATGGGCCAAGCACTTTGTTAAGTACACTGTGCCCTGTAGAAGCAGATTTGCTGCTGTCCCAAGGAATGACAATCAAGATACGGGACCTGCAATGCCATCCATCTTGAAGAGAATATGGGTAGTGTGTCATGTTGTTTTCAATGACAGCCAGGCCTTTGGAACAAGTCTGGGGAATGAAGGACTCTAGATTGTAGGGCTGGATCCAGACATTTAGTTTAGACATTCAGTTTAGTAGATAAAATTTGTCCTGGCCTGCCCAGACATACCCGGGCCCCCACATCCCTTCCCTCACAAACTCAAGGCTGCGACCAGACAGATAATGCAGGGTTGCTAAGGAACCATCTGATAACCAGAAGTACATGACCGAACCGCATACCACAAGAAGTCAGTAATCAGGGCCAATGCTCAGGGAGCCCCCCACCCAGCAAGTGACCGTTTCCTCCCGCCGTTCCTTCCCGCCACTAGGCCTTCATCCAATGAGTAAGAGTTGTTGTTTAAATGAACAAATGATTCCCCTGTTTTCCCTATAACCACGCCTTTTGCTTCTGTAAGTCTGCCTCCTGCTCTCCCCTATGCAATAAAAAGCCCCTGAACAAAGCCTCAGCGTGCCAGTTAGCTCCCCGAGTTGCTGCCGCCTGGAGGTACCTTCGCCCCCCAATAAACCTCATGCAATTTGCAGCTGATGTGTGGCTCAGATTGGTCTCTGGGACTCGGGGTCTCCTTCTGAGGAAAGGTCCTAATTTGGGGGTCTTTCAGGGAAGAAGTACAAAGGTCAACCCTGACAACGGCAAAGTGAGCTGTTCATGTCTGAAGGACCCTTGTGATGGCTAAGCAGTAAGCTGGCAGCCTGAATGGGGGTGTAGAAGGCCTTCAAGCTCACCCATTCCTAGCAAAGTATGCAGTCGTTTTCTGTTTTGTTTATGCTTGCTGTGCAGAAACAGGAACAGAAACTTAGGAAGTCATATCTTACTCCAGCCATGGTCATCATCTCACTACCACCCCACATTCCACTGTCCCCCTGTCCTCTACCCAAAGCTTCTACCCTTCTACCCCATCTTACCCTTCCACTGTCTCTCTGTCTCCTGAATTCTTGGTGACTTCATAGATGGGGAAACGTCATGCCCCCTCCTTCACCTCTGATTAATTGTAGGAACTATGTGATAGCTAGCACAGGAAGGCTTCGGGCATCTGCATCTGATCCTCACAAATGCTGATCTCCAAGAGAAAGACTCATGCACATCTGTAGAGCACCATTCCCATTCTTTCCTATTCATTCTCTTAGGTCTATGGTTTATCCCTCCATTATTTTTTTCTAAGTGTACAATAGAATGAAGAAAAACAAGTTAAAAACAAACAAGCAGGATCCTTACGCATCTTGCTCTCTCCCTAATGCGTCCTGAGAACAAAAACTTTGTCTCTAGTAGATTAGAACATGGCCACTTGGGAACTCTTCTGGATCCTAACCAGGGAGGGCCTGACTCATCTCATTCTAAGCAGAGCACATCTCAAACACAAGTGAGTTTTTTAATTTTTCACCACTAAATATGTCACACAGTGGCCTCACCTTACTGTCACAAAACAGACGCAAGACATCTCATATATACCGGAAGTGATTCAAAACCACTCACACTTGAGCAACGAGGACCCAAAGCTCTCAGCCATCACTTTTCCCCTTGAAGCCATCAGTAGGTAAGAGGTGCAGCCCATAGAAAACCAAGACAAAACCAAAGCTTCTACCTTCCCCTCTCTGTTTGCTTTTCTTGGTAGCAAACTTCTAGGTCAGTGAACTTTGAGTTTGTTTCAGTAGGTTTTAGGGGCTGGGGAAACTCCTTTCTTAGCTCTATGTGGAATTCATTTGCCTATTCCATGACTGAGGTAAGAATCAGCCAGTCATGAATTCCATTTCTGTAATACCAAGATGCTCTTGGTTGATTTCAGAATTTAGCACCAGCTGACAGACTCAACGCTTTTGTTGGAGGTGAGTTTGTATACTTGTCACAGTACAGCTGCTCATCCAGACCTAATCCTTCTCAGCCAAGGATTATGAACTGTCCCATAAAGACACCAAGGATGAGGCAGAGCCTGACATAAAGAGAAATGAACTGTAAAGGAAGGAGGGTGTGTGAGTAAATGGCTGCTTATCTCCCAGTGGGCAGCACTCAGCAGTCCAAACCATATGCTGGTGACTGGGGGAAAGGTGGACACTTTGGGTTGTTGTGAAATATTTGCACACTGTGTGAAGATGTATTGCTGCAATTGGTGTAATAAAAAGCTAAATGACCAATAGCAGGAGAGTACAGGTGAGACTTCTGAGCAGAGAAAGAGAACTCTAGGAAAAAGGGAGGGGCAGGATGAGGTACAGAGATGAGGTAATGAGCCTCATGGAAGAGTGTAGCTTAATAAAATGATTAATTGAAGTTATAAGAAGTAGTTAGAAACAAGCCTAAGCTAAGGCTGAGCATTTGTAAGTAATAATGTCTCCATGTCATTATTTGTGGGCTAGTGGTCCTGATGAGAAACTACTACTACACTTCGTATCAGTGTTGTTCCAGAATATAGGCAGGAAAGAAATCCCAGGAAGACCTACCTTAGGAAATCCAGCTGCTTCAGAAGGCCCGACTTCTCCCTCTGCAGACTCTCTGTCACTCGGTACACTTCCCTGAGAAGGAGGCAGACACAGCCAGTCAGTGGTGGGCGTGAGAAAAGGGGAGGAGGCGGTCAGTTCATAGACAGATGAGCAAGTATTTGCATGAGTATGCTGTGTGTGTGTGTGTGTGTGTGTGAGAGAGAGAGAGAGAGAGAGAGAGAGAGAGAGAGAGAGAGAGAGAGAGAGAGAGAGAGAGGCCTGCTGTATACAGGGGCAGAGAAGACTCAAATAGTATGAGACTTTTTGGCTGTTCCTGCCAGGCAGGAGTAGGAGCTGGGTAGGCGAGCCCCCTGAGCTGGGCACAGGCCTCTTCAGCAGCCAGGACTCAGGCTGTATGTGTTGTGCTAATCAGAGCAGAGTTCCAGACAGGGACTCTGGGACCCAGTTTGTATAATGGGAAATACACTGTTTTCCCTTAAGTTGAAATTAAATATAATTGGTAATAAAATGTGAGGAATTCACATCTCTGCAGGAGCTGTAGAGTTTTGTTGCTTAATTAGGATTGTCTGAGGTGAACTTAGAATTTGATTCAGTCTGTTATGGTCGTCACATGACTTTGTAATTATTCTGTAAAGAAGAAGAAGAAAGGAAAGACAGATGAGGCATAAGGGTTGAAGATATTAGGCACTTGGTGGGAGGGTCCCCAGGCTGTTGCTGATGTCAACTGCTCAGCAATGACATTGAGAGGTTGCAGAGGGGCAACTGTCCTCACAACCCAGTTGACATAACCCAATAGTATCACAAATGAGACTCGGAGCCAATTACTGGGGGAGGCTGAAATATCAGAGGAAGCACCACAGTCAACTCTCACCCAGCTGTCTTGCAACTCCTCAGCCTGGCTCCTGGTTGCCAGTCACTTCTCCCAGTGGCTTCTGCCAGTCGCTTCTGTTCTCTCTGGGTTTCTACAGCCCTTATATACACTATCCCATCCAGGATTAAAGGCGTGTAGCCTTGAACTCACAGAAACAGAAGAAGTTCTGTCTCTGCAGTTGTGGGATCAAGGGTGGAGGTCACCACTCCTGGCTTTCCCTGTGCTGGGATCCAAGTCAGTGTGTGACTGACTCAACTGTTTATCTTTGTATTCAAGGTTTAAGAATTTCCTAAGCTGTCTGCCTAGCATTTAACTGGGTGCTCTATCCCCAATATTCAGGCTTTATTAAATGTGTAATATATGTCCACACCCAGTGAGCACAGTCAGATGAAAAGTGACAAGTTTATCAGGCCGTTGGATGCTTTCTGCCAGAGAACCACACTGCTGTGGAATGGGACCTCTGGGGCCTTGGTGGTGAAATGGAAAAGTCTCTTGGGTTCTATGCTGAGGTTCAGAGCACGGGGGCAAAGATGAGGCACAGTTGTGAACTCAAGTTCAATGCTGCCTACCTCCCTCTGTCATTTCCTCTCCCTCGCTCTCCCGGTCCCTTTCCTTCCCTCCCCCCCTCCCTACCTCTGCCTTCCCCTTCCATCCCCTACCCTTCTTTCATATTTTCCCTTCCTTGCCTCTCTTCTTGCCTCTCTGAAATGCTGTTGTTCACTGTATGATGGTAGCTGGGCCTCCTCGCCCTTCCCTCACGCCCACCACTGACCTGGCTGTGCCTGAGTGACAGACAGTGGTGATCAGTACACACATATATGCACACAGAGAGATAGCCACCTATACAGATTTTGTGTATTAATTAAAGGGCATTGTTAAACAGAGGCTGTTGGATATTTGACTGACTAACCTTTGAAGTCCCTCAGAGCTAGGGATTACCTGTCCCTGGGTGAGAGCAGACTGGGAAGAAGAGAGCCAGCTGCCTTTTGTTACTATTTTTGCAGGAAGTTTGTAGTTTCCCTGAGGGAGTTGCTTTTGGCTTTGTTTCTAGGAAAGAGATGAGCACTGTTGTTAAGTGAAAAAGGCAAAACAAACCTGTATGTCTGGCTGGCTTCCAGTTTCTAATGCAAAGTGTTTGTGTGCTTGTGTGTGTGTGTGTGTGTGTGTGTGTGTGTGTATGTACATGCATGTGTGTGCGTATATTTATGTATGTGTATATGTGTGTTTATTAGTGTGTGCATGTATATATGTATGTGCATTTATGTATATGCATGTGTTTATGGGTGCTAATGTGTGCATGTGTGTGTATGTATATGTGTGTGTACATGAGGATGTATTTGTGCATGCATAACAGACTCCAGGATCCACAGGAGACAAGGGTCATGGGAGGAGACAAATTTCTCTTAGGGAGTCATTCTTTTATATCTTGTCTGAAACTGTATCTTCAAGATAAAAGTTAATTAAAAACTAGCTCAGAGGTGCAGCTTTCCAGCTGGCCTTCATTTTTCTGTTATCTCTCCACTTGAGAGCCTTTTTTTCTCCCTATCTTATCCCCAAATCTAGTTTTCCTACCTTCAATGTTTTCAGAGAATGGGAAAATTAATTTTGTCCATTTGGGATGTTTGCTGATAAATGATCAGGTCTGTTTACTCCCTGTCTTCTCCTTCCTCCCTCCCGGTGACTGTAAAGCAACACCCACACAAGACACACAGGAACCCTGGTAGAAGCAGGTTTGGATCCTGGCCTAGTCTTAGGGGGCTGCATGGCTTCTCTGAGCCTCTGGCTTTCCTGTGTAAAGATGAAGGCAGTGAATGGGAACCTCATGGTGTTGGCCTTGTGTTGGTCTGAGTCTCCAATCTCCAGAAGGATCAGTCAGGGCTCTTCACTCTCCCCTGGCTTCTCTGGGTGGGAAGGCTCTCTTGGGCCCATCTCATCCATAAGACAGTTCAGCTTGTAAACATGGACTTCCTGATTCTTGGTTCATCCTCATGCCCTTGCCCCTGTCTTTTCAGAGATAGCATCTCTGGCTTCTTTAATAAAGACAAGTGAAGGCTTCTAATTCCCTGCGCCAAGCGGTGATGCTCCCGGTTTCCCTTCACTGTCTCAATGTTTCTGCCTTCAGTTGTTTGCAGTTTTGAGAGCTTGACTGGCTCTGAAGTGCCTGAATCCCTAATTCTGTCATTAAGTTAGGTGCCTATGCCTTGGGCATCCTTCTCTCAGACAGGAAGAACTGAGTCAGCCTATTTATGACGAAATGCATGGTACCCTGACAATCCAAAGCCCTGGCATGGGGGATGGGCTTAGTTCTAAGTCAGCTTCTTGAGAGTCATTTATTGCCGAGGGCCATGGGAGTATACAGAAGGTGGCAACTAATGTTTGACAAGGCGACCCAGCAGATATGTCATTTCCTGATGGCTGCCCCATCCAGCAAAACCATTGGAGTCACTGACTGTTTGTGACCCATTGTTTTCTGTCTAACCATTCAGTTAGTTAAAGATCTATTCTTATTTACCTACAAATAAAAAGAGTTCTTGTTCCTTGATACTCTGCAGCATTCCATTTATTACTCTGGAGTAGATCGTCGAAGCTGGCCTCTTACAGTCCACATTAATTTTCTAATTTATCTTACAATTTGAGATACCTTACTAGGGTGACATTCCTAGGCTGAACACATTTTGCCCCTCTCATCCAGGCAGTCCATCCCAAGTGGCTCTGACTCTACACAGGAGCAGAACTGTGGGGGCATTTTGGATATACTCCACGTACCAGAATCTTGCTGGCACTCAGATAAAGTGAGGGCTTTTGTTCTGAGCAAAGGCACTTAGGATGTGCAGAGCCATTACTACTGGTCAGCCTATCATCCCATGTCCTGAAGTCAGAGTGCTGGTACCCTTGCTGTTTTTGAACACACACCTTGGCAGAGTAAATGTGTTCATGAATGAAGACAAGAGGAGCCGGAGAATGAAGTGAATGGGTGTGTCAGGAGGCTGACTATCCTCTGGGGTGTTAGTAGGGTGTGTGCAGCATTTAACATCAGCAACTTCACTCTCCTTGCCCATCAGACTGACAAGAAGGCACCTAAGGACATGGTGTGATCAAATGAGGTGACGTTAAGTTCTTGACCTTGGTGAGATGTGTTGAAGGCCTGAGGTGCCTAGCATGGAATAATTTGCAATGACCATTTGTCAGATGAGGGCATCATTGAGTATGTAATAAATGAATAGTCAAATAAATGAGTCCCTTTGCCTGTTCTCAGAGTCTTTTCCACTCAAAAATCTAATGTCCCCAGAGGTGAAGGGCTGTGTTGGCATCATCCCCTCCAACTGTAGGGGAAGACCCACTCAACTTGCTCTCAGGCATGGCTCCTCCTCTGTCTAGCTGCCTGAGCACAATGGCTGGACACTAATAGCAGTGAACAGGAAGTCAAACTTTGAGAGATATGGGGTTCCCTTGTGGACTCAGACAGTCTTCTCGGAGAAATACTTATAGAAAAAAAAGTGGCTATGGATTGAGTCATGATTCCAGGGCCCGGTTAGACACTGGTCACATTATCAGCTAACCTCAGAAGCCTTTCTCCTCTCATTTACTTGAAGCTCCTGGTCTTCAATGGGTACCAAGGGCCCTCTGTTCTTCTAGCCTTTGCTGTGGCTGACTCTGTATGTGTTGGTAGACTGACCAGTCTTTCTATCTGCACAATACATTGCCAGAGACCAGGGCCTGGATGACTAGTGCTGGTTATCACATTGACATCTAAGAAGAAGGAACTTTAGGAAAGAATTGCCTCCATCAGATTGGCCCATGGGCATATCTGTGGCCCATTTTTTTAATTACTAATATATATATGAGGGCCCAGTCCACCATGGGTAATATAGCCCCTAGCAGATGGTCTTCAGCTCTTTAAGAAACATGGTGATCCTGAGCTTGAAAACAACCCAGTAAGCAGCATTCTTTCAAGTTCTTTGGTTTAGTTCCCACCTCCAGTGTTCCTGCCTTGAGTTCCTGTTTTGGCTTCCCTTGATGATGGACTGTAACCTGTAAGTCAAATAAACCCATTCCACTTTCGGGCAGGTTTTGGCCAGTGTTTTAGGACAACAGAAAGCACATAGGGCAAGAACTATTTCTTGTGCAGCTCTTGCCATGCCCAACACAGCACTACTTGGCTTAGTAATCTCAGATCCTTAAAAGGGTGAGAAGTCTCAGCAGCATCAGGAGTGTGTGTGTGTGTGTGTGTGTTGGGGGGATGTCATACCTGACACTCCAGAACTCAAGAGGCTGAGGCAGGAGAATGAGAAAGTCAAGGCCAACCTGGGCTACACAGTGAGACTCTACTAAAGAAGAAAAGGAGAAAAGATGAAGGAAGAGAAAGGGATCACGGAGGGTAGGCATCCTAACTCTCCATTGCATACACAGGCCAGAGAACAGGATTTTGAGAAGATCCTGGTTCCAGTAGAGCGCAAAGCAGCCTGCATGCGCTGTTTGGGGCTGAACTCACATCTCCTTCTCCTGCTGCAGCTCACAGGCCTCTCTCTGGAGGCTCTCCAGCTGCTGCTGTGTCTCCCGGAGTTCTTGGGAGGTGCGCTCCAACTCACGGGCCAGCTCCTGGTTAGTGAGTCTCAGCTTGGTGTTCTCAGTCTTGGTTTCATGTTTGTCGTTGTGTAGAGCTGCACACTGGCCTTCTAGCTACAAAGGGGACAGAGAAGAAGGACGAACAGGGCCAGGGCCATTGCTGGCTCAGTTCCACACTGCTCTCAAGCCCAGGTTAGCACTGCTCTGCTCCATCCCTCCTGTGTAGACATTTCTATAGGCAGGAGTGACTTCTATAGCACACTAAGCCCTTCAGATCTCCACATGGGACTGCTAGATAGGCCTGGGGTATCCTCCTTCCACAGGATTGCGGTAGTGGGATTATGTTATTACATTGTAAAAAATTATCCTGCCTACTGGTTTAATAAAAATTGCTGATTGGCCAGAAAGCATACAGGAAGTGTGGGCGGGGCTACCAGACTAAGAAAACTCTGGGAACAGGAAGAACAGAGCAGAAATGCAACAGAGAAGACAGAGAGACCAGTGCAGAAGCCAGCAGATGCAGAGGACAACTATGCTGCTCTGAGAAAAAGGTACCAAGCTGCATGGCTGAACAAGTTAAGAATCATAGGGTAGTTTAAGAGCAAGAGCTAGCAAGTTATATGCCTGGGCCCTAGGTCACTCAGTGTAAAATTAATATAAGTGTCTGTGTGAATCTGTGGGACAGGGGGTCAGTGGGTCCGGGCCACAGGGCCAGGCCAGAAAGTCTGGGTGAGAAACTTGCTTGCTAGCAATGAAAACTCCACAGATGTCCTGTGTCTTCCTTTCCAAAGGCACCATAGGCAGGAGACCACATCTAAGTCCCTTTTGTCCTCCAAGCCAATGTCTTTGCCTTGGTCCCCAATGAGGACAGAGAACAATTAAGTAGCTGTTCACCATAAAACCACCTTCCCTGTGGTGAGTACCGGTCTCAGATACAGGAACCCAGTTCTCTTCATCTGAGAGACAGCTTTGCCTGAGACCCACAGATCTTGCAGATTCTGAGGAAATAGCCAAACCAGGTCAAACAGACCCCATGCCTTTTCTTGCATCCCTAAAACAACTTTAAAATGTGCATTTTGATAACTTTAGCTCTTCTCAGCTTGTGAGGAGGCTTTGTGGGGCTTCCAACCCTCTCCACACAAAGCAGCACACCAAGGCAAATAGATCATAGTAAATTTAGTTTCCTGAATGTGGCCAGTGAGGGGAGAAGAACAGCAAGAAGGAATACCGTACACTTCTCATGAGGCTCCTGTGTTATCAGGCAAGCATGCAGTAATTAAATGGAGTGGCAATCATTCATTTGAGGGATAAATTTAATTGCTATGGATTTAATGCAGAATGGAGAGGAAGCAGAGGAGAAGCCAGGCAAAGTCCAACTGTGGACAGAAAAGACAGCAGGCAGTTCTCAGGGTTTGCAGCCTCTTGCTACAAAGAAATAGGCTTAGACCCAAAGCTTAGTGATCAGCAGGGGCAGCAGCCCCAGCCTCAGCAGGGGCAATCTTCAAGCTTATGTTTGCATGTCGCTAAAAATAGTCTGCTCTGCTACCAGGAAAGCTGGGTCTGTCCAAGGCTGGATTTTTGCCAGGATCAGGCAGACTGAGACTCAAGGCCAGTGCTACCATGGCTTCCCCCGCCCGACTTCCCTTGCTTTCCCGAGGAGGCTGCTGAGCAAGATCTTGGCCTGGCAACCCAATACCATGAGCCAGGTGTCCTTAGCTCCAGGCACAGCTGCCACCTTGCAGAGTGTGCCACACAGCCTGTTTTTCTGCTTGGGCATTGAGAGGGGAGTGACCAGTATTTGCATCTAGCTGTGTTCCAGAGGAGGTCATGGCCCCTGGCCAGGCATATGAGCAGTTCTTTGGAGAACCTTTTCCAGCTGGGTTGTCCACGGCTATGCCGAAGAGGACAGCTATGTCTACATGTCCCCTGAAGCATCGCTGTCTCACTACCGATGTTTCTGCACTCCCTCAGGTCCCTCCGTGGATACCTGATCCAACTTTAAGGTTTAGTATTCATAATTACCTTTGGGTGTAATTATGTGAAACTGTCCTCAGATCCATTAAACACACAATTGTGGCTTTGCCTAGGGCCAGCTCTGACTTTGTTTTAAAATTAAATTTCAAAATGCTCAAAGTAGTTTCAGCATTTTGAGTCAGGGTCTCACTATAAAACACCAGGCTACACTTTGAATTATGTCCATAAGCCTGTCTTGGAACTCACAATCCTCCTGCCTCAATCTCCTCAGTAGTGCAATTAGATGCACGAGTCAATATATCCACCTTGTGGGGACTTCAGATGAAGACACAGGTGGACACACAGGTTTTCTCGGGGCAAGTTTAAAATCCACGAGGCAATGGTGGAGGGGGTGGGGGCAGAAGCAAAGAGGAGATGGACAAGCTGAGGGGCCCAGGAGTCTACACAGTAATCTACCATGCTCTGCTTCTGCACGAGACGTTCCAGCTCCCGCTCCTTGGCGCTCAGCTTCTTTTCCAGCTCCCGACTGCGGGCTCGGAACCTCTCTGTGTCCTGCCAAACCAGAAGAGAAGACAGTGGGTCCCATACTCAGCACAGCTAGCTGCCTTACAGCCTTGGAAGTAGGTACTTGAACTCCTTCATCAGCTGGGCCAGCTGGACCCAATCCACTTTCAGGCCTTTGAGGCCTTCTCCTGAAATCCCAGGCTTCAGTGACCTACTTACCCCACCATTGAGGTCCCGTGAGACCAAGTTAGTGCTCGGAGATATGTTAGCAGATGTGAATGTGGCCACATCCTGTGGCAGAGTCTCACCCTGCTTCCTCATCCAATGACCTAAGGACAGCCACTGGTAGATCAGGGCAGGAAGAGACAGTTGGAGTCTGGCTCACTGGCCAACCTCCCATCTATAATTATCTAAGATTGTCTCCAACTTGGAGATTCTAGTTCACAATGGACACTGTCCCTGGTTCCTTAAGTCACACTATCTCCAGACACAGGGGATTACTCCTTCCTCCTGGAGGATCCAAATGCACACTGCTCATCCACCATGATTCAGGGCTCCTGGGCCCTGTTCTCCACAATGTCTTTGTCCTGCGTTCAACACCCTCTTGTCCTCACACCTTAGACTTGCCTTCCCCAGACAGAGCTACTAAGTTCTGAGGGTACAGATGTGAGGTTGTCTTGCTGTAATGCCATGAATGGTATTGGGTTTCAGAGGCAGGCCATTTCCGGCAGAGCCAGCTGGGTGGAAGGCCCTGAGGCTTTGAATCAGGAAACTTGGAGTCCCCACACTGTCCATCTTACTTGATCCATCTTTGTGGATTTCAACAGAATAAGCCAACAGCCCTTTGCTTTTTATACCACCCAGCCTATGGCAAGGAAGGGACAAGAAAAAACTGAGAACACACAAACACACCAGGAGTTACTGAAGGCCCAAGATAGCTCAGGGCAGACAGATGCCTGCCAAAGGGCCCAGCTAGGAGGTGCTACTTTGAATGACTATAGGGATTCTGGCTGCCACATCGAGCGTAAACCAGTTGTCCCTTGCAAGCCTTTGGCCACCTTTGTTGAAAGGCCCATGCCTCTTCTGAGGATATTCCTAGCTCCTCTGCTCACATCCAAACAGATCAACGAGAAGAGGCAATACAGGAAGACTCATCCATCCTCATCTGAACCATGTGCAATGGGGTCCACTCAGTCTCTGTCCCTACCTTTGTTGTTTGAAGAAAATAAGCTGCAAGGGACCACTTTAGTTTACTCAGCCACTTTTCCCAGAGCAAGCATCTTATGGAATGTGCTGAATCAGCAGAGGTTCCTGAATCCCATGCTGATACACCCATTCCCATGGGGCCCATGGAGTATGCTATTGACCCTGTTGGGACATCATTCCTTCAGGTGGAACTGAGGGATGCAAATGAGTGTGTATTTTTCTCATGATCAAAAGTACTGATAAGGGTATGATCAGAACTCTGGTCAGAGGCTCTGGCCTTTTTATATGATGTTACAGATGGCAATATCCTTATCCTAACTCCAGGATCAGTGACTGTCCGCATGTGAAGACTTAATAGAACTGCCAAAACCATCTCTGGAGTTTTCATATCAGCAAAAGCTCAAATGCAAGCATCGAGCTCTCTGTACTGGGCATTTAGAATTGAGAAAGGAGGGGATGCAAGGGGGACATAGCACCAGAGCCAGCATCTGAAATGATGCTAACTTGTCCTTAATCTCCTTCCTGCAATCTCTGCTCACTCCCAGCCCCCATGCCTGAGCCCACTCTTTGTAGAAGTATACCTTAGCTACAGTCATGACCTGGGCAGAGGGGACAAAATGTCCTCAGCACTTATCTCCTCTGTGCAGTCTGTCACAGGGATGAAGGGGTGGGAATGACTTTCCTTTTGCAGAGGTGGGGGAACTGCTGTTGTTGGGAACTATTTTAGGTCTGCTGATGGGCATGTGAGAATTGTTTGTCACACACACATCCAGTTTCCCTGAACGCTGGAACAGTCAGAAGGGTTTATAAAGCACTAACGGACAATAGTGGTGGTCTGGAAACACTGGCAAGCTTCCATGGGCTTTGGCCAGATATTTCTGGAAGGCATTCTGATTTCCCTGCAGCGTGAATGGCATCTGTGACTATAAGTGGAGCAGTGGTGTGGATAATCCAAAGCAGCAGAAAATTGAAATCTGGCTTAAGTGAAGAGCCTGAGACAATAGCCTGGGCTTAGCATTGAGAGACAGCAGAGGCTGCCATCCAAGACCAGCAGCAGCCTTTTGCTGAGAGAACTCACAGAGTAAGGGAGGCAGTCATAGGAGGGAGAATAGTTTCCTAGGTTTTTGTTTCTCAAATAGGACACACCAAAACAGATCTTGCTTAGCGTGGGCTTCATAAAAAAGAGGGTCCTCACCTTACCAATCCTCACCTCCAAATATAGGAGCAAGGGCTAGAACGGCCTCATAACAAGGGTGCACTAGGAACAGGAGTATACCAGAAATGGGGTGCACAAGAACAGGGGTACATTGGGAACATGGGTGCACCAGAACATGAGGTACACTAGGAATAGGATGGTCTGGGAACAGGAGCACATTGAGAACAAGAGTGCATTAGGAACAGTGTGCATCAGTAATGGGGTGCCCTAGGAACCAGGTTTTCTAGGAGCAGGGTTACACCAGAAACATGGCTGCAACAGAACTGGGGTACACTGGAAACAGAGATATACCAAAAACAGAGTATGCCAGGAACAGGGGTACAAGCTTCACACACACTTCCTCAGTGCTGAGGATGGTGGTCTTGTATTTTCCGGTTGTCTATGAACGGTGGGCAGCCTCGTCTCTAAGGACTGTCTTCCTTGGGGCTGCTGCTTAGCGAATAAAATGGGCTGGCATGCTTTGATGGGTCTGCTATATAGGTGCAGGGCTCAACCGAGTGATACCCAGTGTCCAGGTTGCTGTAACTGCAAGCGAATGCTCTGCAATCCATCAGTCACCATTCCCTCCCCCTTCCTTTCTCCTTCCCTATTTCCTTCTTGATTCTCTTCTTTTTCCTCTCCTATCTACATATCAACAACCCACCCCTTTATCCTTCTTCATCCCTCCATCCTTTCTCATCTCTGGGTCCCTCCTTCTCTTCCCCCCTCCCCTCCCTTTTTTCTGTCAGCTTGTCCACCCACACCTCTGTGCATTCACCTGCTCACTCACACATTGGTTAAAAAAATCCCTATGGAGCATCTCCTATAATCCAGGCATGTTCTAGAAACTGGGGCCGACTTAGTAAACAAATGAACTTACATGTTAGCAGGAAGAAACAGACAATATGGAATAAAAATAAATAAGTACACTATATATTCTGCTTGAAGGTGATAAATGGCTTGAACATTAGGGCAGAAGAAGATCATAGGACCTCAATAGAGAAAGGTGTTCAGAATCCATGGGCCAAGCAGCCATGCCCCAGGGCCAGGTCAGGGAAAGCAAGACTTACTTTTAGGAGGAACTGCTCCCTTTCGCTTTTGATCTGTTGTTCCATCTCCTCATAGAGATGCTGGATTTCTTCATCATAAGTCGCGATTTTCCTAGAGGTGATAAAAGAAGAGGCTGACAGGATCCTCCCCAAGATCATACAGTCATGGTCTCTGGGGCTGTGGATGGTTGAGGGTCCGCCTACGTCAGGCCAGGCCAGGCTTCCTTCAGGTTCAGTCCTTCAAGGCTGACTAGCCAGACAAGGCTGCAGCTCACAGAGGCAAGATGCTAATGCAGCACAGAGTCCTGTGAGCGGCAGCCTTGTCAAGCCTCTGCAGGTAGACAGTCTGAAATCACCCCCTCCCCATGCCTCTGCAGGTAGATAGTCTGAAGTCACACACACACACACACACACACACACACACACACACACACAC
>PVIH01011309.1:0-43089 GCA_004025045.1 Sigmodon hispidus | reverse complement strand
CTTTTCCCCTCTTGTAGAAAAAACTCCAGCTTGGTGTTGTGGCTCTCAAGAACCATGTTGAATATATAATGTGCATACACACACACACACACACACACACACACACACACACACACACACACACATGCAATTGTCCTTGCCACTCTAAACTCCAAGATGGCAAGCCCACTCTGACCTTCATGGGTGGAGACATTATTAGCAGAGGAAACAGCCCTTGTTGTCAGCTCTGAGAAGTTACTGAGGAGTCATCTGAACAAATTTAAAGAATGGGAGTAAACCTATCCCCCTGAGCCCTCCATCACTTTACTTAACAACTCACTTCCACTTGGGACTCGGATCTAGGGCCAGTCTTTCTCTACTGCCCCAAGCTTTGCCGTGTCCCAATCACTGCCCTTTCCTCTTCTGGGGGAGAGGGCTTCACCACATGTACATATTAAACATTGAGGATGAGTCATTTTGACTGGGATCCTTCCAGCTCTTCAGAAACCACACACTGGACCCAGACATGGATGGAGAGCCATGGCCAAGATCATCAGCTCAGGCTCTGAATTCCTATTCACAGCTTTCCTGAGAGCCTGAAACTTGAAGCAACTGTACAGTAGTTTCAGGGCACGTTTGTCAGAAGATGCTGGTCTCTCCAGATTTCACAGTCCAGGGCTGTCTATGAACCTGCTCGGCATCCTAGGAATGTAAAGTTTCCTCCGAGCAGAGTAAGACATGTCTTCTTGAAAATGACAGGTATAAGAGCTTATTACTTTTTCCTCCCTGCTAACCCATCACAACAGAAAGAAATTCAGGAAGGCAAAGTAAGAAGAAAGTGACCAAGTGACCATGTTGTGAAATAGGGACATCTCAAGCTCAGGAGTAGCCCCCCCCCCCTTAAAGGAAGCAAGGTATTTTCTCTTCAGCCCTGAATCATCTTTATGTACTTGAAACAGCCCGGAGGCTGGATGAAAAGGGACATCAAGAAAAACTTCAGGCAGCAAAATGCAACTATATAAATATGAGAGAACCAATAAAGTGAGATGTGAGCAACTTAAAAGTTGATTTGGCTCTGCTAAAGCAATTCTAATTAGAATCATTTGTATAAGATGTTTACCATTTATGCCTAATAGCCATGCTGGGCATTAATTCTATGATACCATTAAATGTGTTATATTAATTTTGCTCTAAACTTTACTTGATTAAATTAATACTCTTGATGTTTTTCCATGCTCACATGACAATTTGCTTATTGTGAGTTAACTTATTTTACAACTATTATAAATAAAATGAACACAGACACTGACTAGTACCCAGTGCTAGCCCTCCTTTGCTAAAGATGGCTTGAGTGCAAAGAAGCCCTAGGACTGTAGTGGGCACCAGTGATGCTGGACCTGTCCAGATTAAGTCTCCTTGGAGATTTCTGCAGAGCACACCAAGTCCTGGGCGATGGGAACATGGGCTTTTTCAGTAAGATATCACTAAGCCTGCTCAAGGTCAGAAGATTCTTATTCCAGAACAGTCTTGTCTTCTCAATGAGACTTTGAGCAAGTGCTCTGGTGTCCTCCCTTTCAAGTAGCTCATGCCCTACCATTATTTCCAGCACTGTTAGGATGGACCAAAAAGAAAGTGAATGCAAAAGGCATCCAGGACCATGATGCCCTCATAAACATATGGAATTATTTATTATTAATTATTAGTAATTAGGATTATAAATCTTGGGACAAGAAGAGGAGGAAGCGCTTACTTTGTAGGCGAAAGGGCTGGGTTTGGAAGAGCTCAGAGGCATCTAGAGATGAAGCAAAGGCTTAGATGCTAAAAGCTCCCATCAGTAGAGTCCATCAGATGCTCTGGCTGGGCGTAGCGGAAGCTGCAGGGCTAAAGTATACATGTATGGGAGCTCCACAGTGCCTGTGAGTGCTGGAATGGCCAAAGACACTCCCCAAAAAGATGTGTGCATATGTCAAATAGCAGCCCAACCAGGCATGCCATATTCTGCAGTCAAGGAAAAAGATGACCTGTGGTGTCTGCTGGTTCAGTGCATCTCTGTCTCTGTGATTTCAAACCCACACTTTCTGCATAACACACACAAATACAGACTTTGAAGTGTCCTCTGAGAGGATCTACCCATCTTCCCAACCCTCACTGACTGATACCTTGTTGGAAGTCGTAGAATACCTGTGTCTTCATTTGATCATTTTACATGGTATTGTAAGTAGTCCTGATCTATGTGGGCTTCACTGGGGGCTTAGACAGTTTCTGTTAAATTGTTAATACCTAGACCTTTATATTAACCATAATATAATATTAACCTTTTGGATTCAAGAAGTTACTGCTGAAAACCTGTAACAATCCATGTTATACTTTTGATATTAAACTCAGATGCTAACAAATCATAGTGAAGGAACAATAGATTCCAATAAGTTGAAGAATTCCAAGCTTTGTCTCATCTAGCCACTTCTTACTGGTATGAAAATCCTTCCCTGGGGGTTGGTTACAGAGATGGCCTGGCAGTTAAGAGCTCTGCACCAATACCATATAGTTCACATCCACCTGTGACTCCAAGTCCAGGGGATCCAATTGTCACTTTCTAGGGTACCTGTGTAAGCATGATGTAGATGGGTGTGCACACATTCATAAATCAAAATAATAAGTCTTTAAATGATAGCCTGTGCTGCTATTTACAGCAAGTAGGTTAGAACACTTTTGGTGACTGGGGGCTGTTGTCTTTCTTAGCACTTCTGTTGTCTTTGGAATATTCTGAGTCACAAAAAAACTGTGTCCCCGTGTCCTTCCCCTTCTACATACAAGCCCTCCATAAATTTGAGAATAGCTTCAAGTTCAAGGGGCTGTCTTGGACCAGGCCACACCCTTCTCTCCCTCCCACCTTGCCTTACATAGAATCTCTCTTGCAAGCCTCGCACTTCTAGGCCTCGTTGAGCAGACGCAATATCCTTATCACGCCACTAGAGCCCCAGGCCAGATGCCCAGTGCATGAGTGTGATGTGTGCAGAATGGATCTGACTGTTGCCTCTCTTGTTCATGAAGGTGCGTGTATCTATTCATGCAGCAGAAAATCTGTATTAGCTTTGTATGCTAGCCACATGACAATCAATAGATTTCATCAGTTAAAACTTTCTAACTCTGTGTGTTGCTTTCCCTTTAAAGACGGTGCTGGTAAATAAATCTTGGCCTCTGCCTGTGTTTCAGACACAGGAGAATACCCCAAGTGTCATCCTGTTAGATGCCGTGTTTATTGGAATTACGTTAGTGGTCCCACTTGGCCTTCTCAATGACCTTCTGTGTTTTATTGACATTACACATTTAGCTTCTGTTCAGAACATAAGCTAAATTATCTATGATACCTGTTTTAATGACTTAGTTTATCTGAGAGTTGTTTTAATAATTAAATGTTTCTTTGTTGATTTCATACACACACACACACACACAGTAATTGTTGTGTCGGTTATTTTCACCTCCTCCCAACTAGTTCCCCTCCTATCCCTGTCAACCTTTTAGAGGTTATTTACTCGTGTGTGTGTGTGTGTGTGTGTGTGTGTGTGTGTGTGTGTGTGTGTGTGTTGGCCATGGGGATGTATGTGTGGGTGTCTGTTAGCCATGGAGATTGGGCCCAGGTTTGCACATCCTGCCTAAGTACCTTGCTACCAAGCTATGCCCTAAACTAGAAGAATGTTTTTAAAGATGTGCCAACTTTCCATTTCTTGTCTTATGGTATTATAGTAAAAAGAATTTAGAATATATTGGGGAAGTGTTTATGATTTGGAATCTATTAACCTTTTGTCTGTACCCAAAAACATTATTAATTTTTTTTATAATTTCTGTGAGAAGAATACATATTTTTAAGGTACATGATTCTACATTTATTTCTTCAGCTTAATGCTAGACAGTTTGAAAAGTTTCTGCCTTTTGCTGCTTGCCTTTAATGCATTTTTTCCTGGCTAATGTGTCAAATTTGGGATATTTTTCCTCTTTGAAAGTCTATTTTTTAAATCTAATTTTCTTTGTTTTTTTTTCTGATAGTTTTTTCCTGTATACATTACTGCTGTGTTACTTGTGCATAAAGATTTATATATTGAGAATTTCTGGGGGTTAAGGGAGTGTGTGTATGTGTGTGCATGTGTGTATATATGTGTCCATGTATGCATGAGTGTATATGTATATGTGTGTGTGTGTGTGTGTGTGTGTGTGTGTGTGTGTGTGTGTAGCCCAGCCTGGTCTCACATTCAAGGATATCCTTTTATTTTCACCTCCCAAGTACTGTTTCTGGGTAAAATTTCATGTTGCTATAAAGTAGACCATTTTACCTTCTTTTATTTATACTTCCGAACTATTAGTAATATGTAGTCATAACTAGCCAATGGCCCTTCTTCTAGCCATCCCTAAGACACTCCCTGCTCCACCTGAGCACAGTGATGTCTCAATATCCTGTTCTCTGATATCTGCTGCTAGTCATTTATGCTGCAGGAGAAGAAGGAGACAGAGAAGATGAAGAGGACAGGGAGGGGCAGGCGTTCCCAGTGAGACAGAAGGAAGAGTGTGGTGAAGAAGCCATCCAGAGTCAGCAGCAGTCAGGAGCTAACACGTATTCTCCTGTCAAACCCCCACAGTGACTGGATAGTGCCATGGAAGGCACTGTGATAGCTCAGGTGAGAACCAATTGCTGAGAAAGCTGTGCTCATAACACAGTCCTCCAGACCAACAATGGGGAGCCCTGGTTCTGACATTTAAAAGTTTTCTGGCTTTGGCCAAATAACATCACATCAATCATCCCCAACTTGATACATCTGAAAAATCAGAATAAAGTTGTGACAGTTAATGTTGAAGTTAAAGACATTGCCTGTGAAAATACCTAGAACAAGTAGTAGACAGAATAAATTAATAAATTCTAGTTAAATAAAGTCCATGGGAATCTACTGCACAGATTCTTTAAACTCAACCAGGGACAAGTATAGATGAAAGGGAAGCCATATGCATGGGATGAGAAAGGATGCTTGTGGGCATAGCAAGCCTCAGAGAGGTGGAGAAAAGCTGCAGAGCTCAGCTGAAAGAGTAATCATTCAGAGTTCACTTCACCTCCAGCATCACAGCACTGGCCAAGCCTTTCTTAGAGCACTTCAACTCTACTCAGTATTGCAAAGATTTAGACTCTAGCATCCCACATCCAGATCCACTGTGGTACTGAGAAGATGGGCCAGGAGGAAGTGACCATATGCCATCAGAGAAATCCCATAGTCGGCCACCAGTCACCTGTGACCTTAGGGTCCTGACCAGAAGAAGTGGAGGGAGCTGCCTGTTCTGCTGGTAGGGAGGATGGTAGAATTTCCTGACTGAGCCTAGGAAAGATAGGGAAGAATCGCTGTTACATATGGAGAGAGCGCTGAAGGATCTCAAAGAATGAGTCCCATGGAAGCCAGGATGAAAATGTCATTTTAAGTCAGAGGATAACGTAGCACCTGAGATGTCTGATTGTGGCAAATACTCTCTCCTGTAGGATTACCACTGGTGCTGTGTATGTTTGTGTGGTATGTATGTGTGTGTGTGTGTGAGTATGGATATACATGTGTGCTTCTCTGTGTTCCTGTGTCTGTGTGTATGTGTGTATATTTACATGTATACGTCTGTCTGTGCATGGGATATTAGGCAAATGAGTGCTAAGATCAGGCTATGTGAGAAGGAAGTGAGAAGACTCAGACTTTAGGGTGAGTTCCAGGCTTAGCACTGGCAGACCTTTCTAGGATCATTCGTAAAAACTCAAAGGTGAGGTGTAGTTATCAATAACTTACCCTGCCAGCCTCCCACGGGGACTGTGAAACTTAATTAACCTTCACAAAGTGCTTTGCACCTGGGAGATCAAGGTGCTCCGGAACTGTACCGTGGGCTCCAGGCAGCAGCAGGCAGCCCTAGGCTCACCGCCACAGACACTGAAAACAGGTCTCACCCCCATTCCCTCCCTCCCTTTCTTCTCAGCCTTTACTTAAAGGTGTTGGGATTTTGAAGGTCTCTGAAGTCATTCAGTCAAGTTTCTTCTAGGCCAGGGTGTACTAAAACCATTGATAGACTAAACAACTGCTCCCTTTCTAAACGAAGGCACAACCTTGACTTCACAGAGGAGATGTGGCAATGCTCCCTACTAAGGACATGCCTCACCATGAGCTTGAACTCCAGGGAGTCTCAGAATCAGCTCCTGCCATCACTCTGACGGCATGTTTCTGGTAGTGAGAGTGGTTTGAGCTCCTGGTTTGCAGACTGGTAAAGTGGGGATGCAGAGAGTGAGCCTCCTTGCCATTGCAGACTGGGCAGAGACTCCCAGAGAGTGCGTGCATCCAGACGGCAAGACCTTTCAGCCAGTAAAAGCTCTTGACTCATAAGCCTGAGGAAGTCAATGCTGTGAACCCACAGTGGAAACAGAAAAGTGGTTCCTGAAAGCTGTCTTCTGACATACACACACACACACACACACACACACACACACACACACAGTGACTCACAGCTGCTCTCTCTCTCTAACTAAAAATAAAAATAATTTAAATCATTTTTTAAAGGGAGCTCAAACTGGTTTTACTTGTGTGTGAGGAAAATTACTCAGAACAGGAGGCTGAGCAAGAGAGCAGGTGAGTAAGGGTCAGAGTTGAAAGAAGAAGCCAGGCTTTGACGGGGTGGGGGGCACAGTTCCCCCACTGCCCGCCATCCTATGGTGCGTCCCCCAAGCAGCCTCAGTATGAAGCTATAATGTACATCTGTAACTAGGATTTTCAACATTCGCAAATCCACCTGGAATCTGGCCCACGGGACATGAAGGAAAGAGTGAGGTGTGGAAGCCACACCTTGATGCCCCTCCACGTCTATCCCTCAATGCATCACTCATCACAGGGTGAGGACCTTCAGCTGGAGAACTAACTCCAGAGGAAAAAAATAAAAAGAAGTAGGTCCAGCTTTGCATCTAGAGACTCACCACCGCCCCCTACTGGCTTGTCAGGTAACTGCAGTTTTTGTACAGGAATCAAAAAAAAAAAATCTACTTGAGGTGTTTCGCTGTCCTTTGAGGTCTGTCTCTGCCTATTGGAGAACAGATGAATGGAAGGAAAGTGTAAGAATATAGAAAGTTCTGCAAAGGGGTGGGTTTGACAATGGATTTCAACATAGATGACTTTTTATTAATTGATTCTGCCACCTATATAAACCACCATTGCAACATTGCTTTATCCACAAAGGGAAACCACTTTTCATGGGTGAGGTCTACAAATTGTGGCTGGTGGTATGCACAGAGCACAATGGGTAATCACTTTTTCAACTTGCTCACCAGGCAACCTCAGCAATGTGTCTCTGCCCCAGATCACACTATGCCCATAAAATTCCAGCATTTGATTAAACCTGGTGTCAGCAAGAAGCCCTAACCTCAGCCACCCAGTCCACATGACCTGACTTGCAGATCAGAAGGGCAGCTCAGATTCCAGATTTTGTAAGATGGAAATAAAAAGGAACTAACAGTCTTCAGGAGCCGTGGAATAGCAAAGCTATTTGGAGCTGTGTCGATTCAGAACGATTTTTTCTTGACATCTGTGATATTTTGGGGGGGAGTAGATTTTGGCTTTTATGGAAGCCTTCTGGAAGAGTAAACAAACATGGAGTAACATATCTCAACATGTGATCTGCATCATACCTGTTCCACCGCCTCCTGGATGCACTACCACACCCATTCCCAGGCCCATCCCTGAGACCCACAGGTTTAGTCCCTCTGGGAGAGGGGTTCAGGGCTCTGTGATTCGCTATATGTCCTCTGCTGATTCCAACACAAGTGAACATTTCATAGTCACCAACTGAGGCCTTCTGAAAGGCAGTGAGAGCCTGTGATATGTAAGGGTCACTGCCATGTACTAAACATGTTGTTATTCTATTTGGAGTCAAGGGTGATGATGGCTTCCCTCCCCTGCTAAAGTTTTCCTGCTTCTTGAGCTCCACATCAGGGAATATGGTGATGAGGGATGAATCTGGCTGCTTCAGAGGGGTGCCTATGGGCTGTCCCTGTTATGGCCCCTTCCTGATGAACAAGGTGAGCCCAGGTAGATGAGGAAACAAGGCCAAGGTCAGTGGGCTTAGGGCAGCCACAGAGCCCACCAAAGACAAGTGTGCTCCTCCATGGACACAAACTAGACAGCCAGGCCACAGAATTATGGGTGTGAGCCTGAGCCAGACTGGCACATCAGTCTTGCTGGCCTCTGATCCTCTGGGACTTCCAGTCTTCCCCAAGTAAAATATGGCACAGTCTTAGCCACAGTCTAGGGAACCAGACACCCTGAGGTAGGATCCTGGCATCCCTATGATTCACAAGATCCATCTGAATCCCCAAAACTCCACGGAACTTCACTCACTGTTCCATGCCCTTTAGAGACTGCTAGCTCCTTTTTTTTTTTTTTTTTTTTTTTTTGTTTCCAGAAAGGAATGAGTGCCCTTTCCATGGCCAAAAACTTCCTAATTCTGGCTGCCAGAAATTATTCCAGATGTCTGGCAATCTGTAGTTCTTGCTATGGTACAGGTATGAAAGTCCCCCTAGACCCCTGGGTCTGAAGCCTTAGTCTCTGGCTGGTAGCACTGTAGGTTCTTTAGGAAGAGAAGTCTGAGTTAAAGAGGATGCTAGGAGGTGAGCCTTAGGGGTTGCAGACTTCCTTACTCATTGTGGATTTGCTCTCTCCACTCCTTTCCTCTGTGCCCCGCCCCCGTGTGTGTGTGTGTGTGTGTGTGTGTGTGTGTGTGTGTGTGTGTGTGTGTGCATGCTCCCTAGTCTACTGACATGAGACTAAGCCATCATACACTCACTCAAAGCCACTCCTTCCCCATGATCGACTATGAGCCAAAGTCAGTCTTTACTTCCTTCTGTCACCTGCTTCTTGCCAGGTAACTAGTGTACCCCTTATGCTAGAATACACACTTCCCTCAATTTCCGAGGATGTACAAGACAGCAGCTGAGGTATCATGGCACACCCACCTCCTCAGAAAATGCGAGGCCCAGAGGGAACAGTTCTTACTTAACACTGCAGAAGCTGTGGGTCTAGCCTAGGCTCTTCCATTTCACCCAGCCTCCTTGGGCTGATGTTACTTCCCAATGGACATGCTGATACAGTAGGAGGCCAATACTTCCAGACACATCTCCTATTTCAACCATATCCATGGCAACAAGAGTAAGCAGGCCCTGGTTCTGACACACTCTGGAGGTGGTCTCTGATGTCAATGCTTTCCTGTGCAGCCCCTCTTCAGGGGTATCATCTCCCTCCCATAACCTGGGAACAGATGTGAGGTTGAAAGGACACATTCTATTCAGTGTAGCAAAGCTGCAACCCATGATTTCCAGTTGAGCCTCTGGAGCTGAGAACAGGAAACGTTCTCATGCAAGCAGAGGAGGCCAGACTGCCCCAGAAATCAGCCCCATGTTCTCTAGGCCCTACAGGTGGAATAAGCAAGCTGTGAAGCCTGCAAAGAGAAGCAGAAACCCTTTATGCCTGCAGTCATACTGCCCCAAGATCTAGGCAAGGTTTTCTGGTCAGCATTGGGCAGATCTGCCTGGTCAGAGTGACCATTCACTCCTCAGGGATGATGACTAACTCAGAGCCTGGCATAGAAGAAGCACTAATTAAATGCTACCCACTGGTAACACATATGTGTCAGTCAGCCCAGGGACCACACAGCAGCTATGACTTGTTTCTGTCACTTCCAGCCTCTGTGACAGTTTTAGAATTGAAATGTCACACTTGTCCTGAGCTGGAGTCTGAAACAGCTGGAAACACATCCTGGCAGCTCAGCCAGATGCATGGTTCCCAGGATGCATTGGGAAGTCCTTCTCTTCTTTGAGTCTACTTCCTTCTTGAAGCTTGGACACATCCCTCCCTAACAGGTTCCAAACTTGAAGCCTCACCTTGTATCATTTTTCAGAGAGACCATTTAAGAGTTCAACACTCTATTTCCAGTTTCTTGTTTGATTTCTAAGCTGCCAAGGTTATGGATCACATGGTGCTTTACTGACCATCTGGCCCACTGACAAGGTGTGACCAGATTTTTTAATAGGATAAATGAGACTTTTATAAGTCTCTAATAGAAAATCTCATTGTCCTATAAAATATGAGCATGAACTAGCTTATGGAACTTAACTTCCAGTCAGACTTACAAATAAGTGGGTAAAGACTGAGAAGAATATGTATTTCTTCTTTCTGGTAGGGCACGATCTATAGCAAGAATTTTAATCTAATTGGTCTTAATAATAAAATCCTCGAGACAGAACAATCACAGAAGGTCTGAAAAACACTCAACCCATTCATATATGTTGATAATCAAAAAGCCCAAGCACAGAGAAGTAAAGCAAATAGCTCCTAGTCACACAGCCTGTAAATGGCTGGACCTGGGCAAGAACTCCAGCTCTTCCTCTGTCCTATGTGAGTTTTCTACTCCCTACTACCTAAAGCTCCCTGGTTCTGCAGCCAGAGTCCCTGGGGTGAGACTGACAGACAGCACAGAGCCCCTCCTGCCATGACACTCACACACACACACACACACACACACACACACACACACACACACACAGGATCTGGCCATGATCGGCCTCAGCCAGCAGGGCTATGGACAGAGGATGGCTAAGAAGGGAATGAGATGGATTTGAACATGTGCTCACCAATGCCCTCGACTTTCATCTCAAGAATGTTAAGAGCAATTACTAAATTAGGGCCTGAGCACTTCCTGTGGCCACTCTCAGGTGGATTCGAGGCTAAGAGGCTCTGCAGCACGGCAGGATTGCCTTTCCTTGCACGATTGGGGCCAGCAGAGGAGGCCCTGTCTGTGTGATCACAAGCCAGGCAGGCAGGTCAACTGCCCCTCCACTCGAAGCAATTGTCCTCCTTAGGGAACAAAAAGACTGACCATCCCCTCTGAGTGGGAGGGGCCACCTATTCTTGCTGTGGCTCCACTCAACCAAGCCATCAATGCTGGGAGTCAGGATGGCACTAATCTTCCCCCACCCCACTTTCCAGATGTAAAAACATGTTCAAAGAGGCCAAGAGACATGAGCAAAGTAACAGTCAGCTAGTTGCCAACCCCTGCAGGAACCAGATATTCTGGCCGCCAACCTCCCTGCTTCTCAGCTCAAATTCTCTCTTTCAGCCAGATAAATCTCCAAACTGACTGAGATACAGTGGACAACAGTTATTATTCTTTTGACATATCAGTGTTCAAATGTAAGTGTGGCACATTCAGCTCTGTGAGATGGATACTGCTACCATGTCTATCTTACAGGTAAGATAGCAAGTGGAGAGAGACTCAAGAGAGGCCGAGTAACTTGGTGTATGTTGCACAGCTAGTTGACACATGGCAGAAACAAGAACTGATTAGCCCCCTCCCCTCCCCTTCCTTCCTTCAAGCCTTGTGGGCTGCCGTGAAATGCTATTACCAATCTTCTAGGCATTTATCTGGGTATCATTCTGCATGACGTAGCCTCAGTCTTACTGAAGCACAGTTCTAATTCTTTTCCCCTAGACCTACCTAGCTCTTCCCTCAGTTAGTTATTTCGACAGTTAGCTTGAGAAAGCATGAGAGAAAGAATAGGGTGTGGTGTAGCATGTAGACTGCAGTCTACCCAGCCGCACACACTCAATATGGAGCCTGTAGACTTCCTCTGGCGTGTTTCAGTCCAGATCCTCTATAATTTTAGGGAAGAAGCATGTCACTGGGCAGATGCCCAGCAGAACTGCCTAGCAAGAGGGTGGGCTCACAAAGACTGTGGGTCAATCTGAGCTCAAACAAGAGTGCACAAGGGACATGAAGTGTTCTGTTAGGATACACACCAACTCTGCCTGCTCTGCCTTGGGTCTCAACCTCCCTTTTAGGGTGTTGGATCACCCTTCATCACACCACAGTCAATTCCATGTTCCCATTGCCAGCTCACTGTGTGAATACATGTTACATGACCAGGAGCCGGGACAGCATCCTGGGCACAGGTTAGTTCTCTGAGGGGATCCACCTACACAGGTGCTGAGCCTTGACTGGTTGGCATCAGTTCCTTGGGGGTCTTTGTTCTGTCTTTAAACACATGGCAGTAGCATAGACACTACTAAGAAAGGAAGGCCCCTTACAGAAGATTTGGTCTTCACAAACCAAGGGATGCTGGGAGCTAGGGGAGGCCCAGAATGGGTAGGGTATTCTTCCTTCCTGTCCAGGACTCTGGGCTATCTACTTCTGAATCCTGCCTCTGCCACTTACAAGCTGTGCATTCTTGGGCATGTTACTTTCTGATTATTTTCTCATCTGTAAATGTGGATAACAGTGGATAGTCCCTATCGAATGAGATAATGTACATAAAGTATTTAGAATAGCATCTAGCAGATAAAAGGTGATTCATAAGGGTGAGCTGGGACTCTAAAGCAGATATACTATGCTGGCATAGCACTCTGACCCTCTCTGGGAGACAGTGACAGAGAAGCATCCTATGATGAGCCTGCGAAAAAGGTAGGAGAAAGTGCAGAGCCCGTACAGGCAGAGATGGGCACCGACCTTCTGAGGGCACATTCCAGTTCATTCTTCTGCTCATGAGCTTCCTGGAGCTGAGCAAAGATTGTGGTGAGGAGGTCTTCAAAATTGGACAGTAAGTGGGGTTCATCCTTTTTCAGCTGCAGCCACAGCTGCCTGACATCACTTTCACTGTGAAGAAAGGAGACGTTAATGGGGAGTGAATGAGGTTCTCTGAGAAATATGGGGGCTCCAGGCAGGGGAGTGAACAGCTGAAAACATCATTCCAATCACCTTAAAATTAGTAATTGTGAGAGTTTATGGTACACAGTGTTTTCTGCACACTGCCTCCATCCATCCTCACTATGACCTGGGAGGTGGGTGTGGCAAGTTAGGACCATTCCCTGGTGCCATGACAAAATGCAGGCTCATGTCCAGCAGCCTGGCTCCTCCTTTGCTTATCTCTCACTATGCTGTTTACTTCTTCTGTGATGGTCATGATCAAATGGCCACATTGAACATGACAGTCATGTGCTTGCCAGCACCTCAATAGTGAGAAGAAACTCAACACTGAGAGCTGGAGAAAGACTGTCACCTCTGGGAAGGATGTCCTCACTGCTGAGAGGTGGACATGCTGTCTTAAGGATGGTAGAATGTGACTGTCACTGCTGAGAAAGGAGGCAAATAGGCAGCACCCCGCTGGGGCCTGGTGGTAGTGGGAGAGACTGGCAGGGCAAAGGAAGGAAAGCAGTGAATCTGAAGGACACAGAGACACAGACAGACAAGTGGAAAGGCAGACTCTGAGGTGTGCAGAAAAAGATGTGCAGGTCACGAGAATCAGCCAGAAACAGGCATGTAAATACACACCCAAAGGGGCAACAGAGAGACAGGCCACGATGGCCCTGTCACTAAGAGGAGACTGTGGACCGCTGCATATGTGGGCCTCACTCTAGCTTTCTGTACTCAGATATCTACAGCTATGATCCAAGTGTGTAAAGCCCAAATCTGACTCATCCCCCCATTAAATCCTAAAGCCAATATGACCAGGGGACAGGCGCTCCCAGGGTAAAGGAAAAAATCCTCCAGACCATTGTAAACACTTTATTTCAGAAGCTTTGCCCAGAAGTGATGTTGGCTCAGGTCATATCAGTAGTGTTCTCATGGCACAGATATGACTCTGTATGCAACAGAAACAACTACTGTTGATTGAATCCATGTCTGGTTAGAGTATGATCATCACCTGTTCCCCCTCCTTCCTCCCTTCTCCTTTCCCTCTGTCTTTCATTTCCATCCTTTCTTGCTTCTAGCCCATTAGCACATCTACCTATTCTGAGACCATCCAATCACCTGTCCACCAATCTATCCATCAGTCCTCCTCCATCCACTCCTTCCCTGCCATGATGGACTGAAATGCTCTGAAGTCACCAGGCAAACTCAATCGTCCTTCTCTTATGTTATTTTCCATCAGGCCACAGCAACACGAAAGAAACAAATACAGGTCAAATCGTTCAACTCGTGATGAAAAGTCATAGCTCACTAACTGGCAACATCATTCCACCAGACCCCCAAGAAAAGCTATGTGTCTGGATGCCCAGTTCTGGAAGCTACCTGTTGTGAGACCACCAAGCAGTGTAGGTTAGAGAGGTCCAAGGAAGAGAGCCAGTCCACCTCTCTGCTTCTAGAATAACCCACAAGCCCTCTGTTGAGCAATAGACATCTCTGAAGCCATTCCAACCTGCTGTGCTATTGTATGTGGTCTCATTATCATGAATAGGTCCCGCCAGGCTACAGGGTGAGCCCATGTGGGTGAGGACAGGGACTGTCTCTGTCTTCTGTTGGCCTTTATAGGCCATTCTAGAAATCTCCTTCCAGACATATCATTTTATCCTAGCTCTACACAGGCATTTGCCATGGTCTTCAGTGTGACATCTAGTGAGCACTGGCTTGAGAGCCCTGCAGGAAGATGGCTGACAGGCCCTGACATTTGTGACACTGGCCTGCTCTTAGCACTGACTTCTCCCTCCTCTTTGTCTAGCAGGAGGCTTTATGAAATCCCTGGCAGTGGTACCTGGGCTCTGGCCTCTAGGTACCACTAGGTAAAGCTGAGTCACTAATCTGACTAATGAGCTCCCCAATGTCTGCCTGTGTCCCTATGATTTGTGTCCTGAGCATCATCCCAGGCTTTTTCACAGCCCATCTTCCTGCCCCGCTGCTTGTGGAAAGTTTCACTTCCTACCCATCCTCCTCCAGAAGCCAGACTCTCCTGGGCCTTGGCCTGGCTCCTTCCTGCCTGATACACTCTTTTGCCAACCTTTCTCACCTCTGACACTAAACTACTCTGCTATGAGCAGGACATTTCTCTGCTGACCTTGCCAGATCACTTTGCACCATGGGCCCTTTCTTCCTGAAGGCAAGGCCCTCCACTCATTAAAGCATCCCCACCGTGCATGAATACACACCTCAGCCATCTTTGACGTTGGGCACTTTCCAGAGTGAGCAGACCCAAAGTCTGCACTGGTGACAATAAACAGCAAATGGGGATGATGGAGAACACGGGAGAGAGGTGAGTAGGAATGTTCAGGGTCCAGCATAGACTTACTCTTCCAAAACCTTCTGGGCTCCAAGTCTATCCATCAGCATCTGGAACTGTGCTTCCTCATCCTGGTCCATGTCTGCCATAGTCTCACCCCCTCTAGACTGATACACCTTCTCCTCTTGGAGCTGGACCACCTGCTTTCCAGCTTCCTCCTCACTTGAGCTATTTAGACTGAAGAAGAAGTGACCTGGGGGAGCAGATAGCAAGGACTTGAATAAGACATCCTCAGCTCAGGGAGAACTTGGCTTCTTCTTTTTCTGGAAACCATGCAAAGTTTGCCCTGGAGAAGCAAAGTGAGGACTTTCTATAGCAAAGGTCCACGGTCACTGAATCTGGAGATTCGGTGTTCTTTGACCTTTCATTTTCATCCTGAGAGAGATGCCTGAGCCTGGAGACAGTGACTGGGAAGTAGGTTGGCTCGTCAGTGGATCCTCTAAAAATTAGATGTACATCATGTGTCATGAGGATGCTGCTCAGTGGTAGAGCATTTGCCTAGCATAACCAAAGCCCCGAGTTCAATCCTGAGTACTACCACCAAAGAAAAATAATAAGGGAAGCATATCTTTTCCTGCTTCTGCATTAAGCAGTAAGGTTGTTCCCTCCATCACGCTCCAGAAGCCTGCCTTGCCACCCCCATCATCAGTACCACCGCACAGATATAGGCAACTTTTTCTATATTCATTCTGGCTGGCATGATTGCAATGTGTCCCATCCGCTCAAGTCACCAAAAAGCTCCAAGAGGTCAGGAAGGGTATGTGATGTGTTTGAGGAAATTACATGGTCCTTTGCAGTAGGCAGAGAGATAGAGAAATTGCCTTCTGGTCCATCTTATCTGGAAGTCGGATCTGGGTTCTTTATCATACTCCCAGATGTTAGTTCTCTTTCCTGCTAGTGATCTAGAGAATGACTGTTCTATTCAAAGCTAGAAATTTCTCTGGTCGCTGCTGCCTCTCAGCTGGACTTAGGCCAAGCTATCCTGTAATCACACACTTTTGCTTGTTGATTTTGTTTATCAAGACAGGAAAGGTGGCACTGAAAATGTTGGCACAGCTTCCTGCTGATGCCAAATCTACCTGAGCTCCCATGTGGGGACCCTGGCAATGACAGTCCAGGGGCACAGAGGACACCATGGTGTAAACAGTCAAGGTGAGCACGTGAAAAGAGCCCAATAATCTACTCCCCTCTTCTTCTGACTCTGCACCCTCAAAAGAAGAACAGAAAAACTCCAGAGACAGAGTTCAACAGAGGTAAAGGGGATAGGGGTATATATTACATAGCTGCAGGGAGACTCCCAGTCTAGGGTCCCCAGCACCCACCAGAACTTACTAAATCCAGTGGTGAACTCCTCTGGGGTCAGAAAGCCATTGCCATCAGCATCCAGGGCATCAAACACATGCTCCAGTTCTTCCAGACTTAGGGGTAGCTCCTTATGTAGCCTCTGAAAGCAATCCGGATCACACTGGTCAGCGAGCTGATTGTCATGGGGTCGAGAGCTTGGCTCAGGCCTGCAAAAGCTTCAAACACTGACTGCTTTTCCATATTAGTCAGAGAATCTTTGTTGTGTGCCAACTAATGCATCTGAAATTTTCTATATGATGCATAAAGAAACATATGTATAAGCATATCATTTAATTTGCATTTAATTCTCATGATACCCTTTAGGGTGGATATTATTATTATTCCTATTTTTAGAGATGAAGTTTAAAGGTAAATTGCTAGCCCAAGGGTCACACAGCCAAAAAGTCAAATCCAAATGTGACTTCAAAGCTGACACTCTTAGCACTGTCAGTGACTAATGCTGTACAGGACTGAGTAGTCCCAGGTAGATTCAGAGGATGTGGTGTTCTGAAGCTCAGAGAGACCACGGATGGAAAGCCTAGGACATCACACCTGGCATCTGGAAACCACTCAATCAAATCAGGAGGGGAAGCAGCACCTGGTGGCACAGGCCTGTAATCCTAGCTACCAGGGAGGCTGAGGCAGGAGGATGCCAGGTTCAAGGCCAGCCTGAGTAACTTGGGGAGACCATGTTTCAAAATCAAAAGTAAAAATAGGCTGAGGATGTAGCTGAACTGTAGAGAATGAGAATGTATGTAGCCTGCACAAGGTCCTAGGTTTGACCTTTGTTACAAAAATAAATTACTAGTCATGGGAAAGGTCAGAGGGAGGGAGAGTCGGGTGTTCACAAAGCTGCCATGACAAGCCAGGTTTGGTGGCATTGCATCCTGGTCTTTTCCCCTGCTACCTCCCCTGCTATGTGGGTCTTTTTTGGTGGAGGCTTTCTGTCCCGGGATCCCAGCACTAATCTTGTACATGGTTGTGGACATATTTGGTTCTTTAGCTCCTAAGATGCTGGATAACTGCATGTGCTCCCTATACACACTGTCCCACAATGGTCCCCTTTGGATGCAATTTGAATGTGAGATGCCCCCACAAGTCCATGCGATGGAACACTTAGTCACTGGACTGACAGTGTTGTTACAGGAGATTGTGGGATCCAGCTGGTGAAGGTAGGTCACTGGGGAGGGCTTTGGAGGTTTAGAGCGGCACCCACTGACAGCATGAGGAATGAGGTAGCTGAGCTGTTGACACTTCCCTCTGGCGTCTGTCTGTCTGGTGTGAAATGGCCCCAGGCCAAAGCAAGAGTCATCCTGTACCTAACAATCCATCTCCAACTGAGGATCCCCAGGAGACTTCGTTACCTCTCAGCTGGTCCTTCTCCTCAGGAATCCAAGGGCCAGCTGCACAAACTACGCCTTTGCAAGCAGCTGACAGCCTTAGCGAGCATGCACGGGGCTTTGTAGGAAGGAAGCTGGACATACATGTGGACAGTTGGAGTCGGCAAGTGTGACAGCTCATGACACACACTGAGGGAGCAGTTGCCTCACGTCTTTTAGCTGATGAGCTGTAAAGCATCATTTGGCTGGTCTGTGCATTAATGGTGGCATTTAGGACAACATTACCAAGTGGGAAGAGAGGCTGATGGGAAAGCCATTTAGAAGAGCTGAATTAAATATGAATAGGTCTCTCAAGAAAGGAAGTGGAGGGAAGGCATATGTAAGGACCAGAAGCTCAACAGCATAGCAGATATCAACAGTCCATGAAACAGTTGTGGCAAAACCACAGGAAGAGAATTCAGGGTGGGGTGTTGATTTTGCAAGAAGGAAGTGTATGTGCTCCATTGGAAATGAAAGGCATTCCCCGTGGAGGTAGGATGAAACCTCCCTGGCTCCCATCACAGATGGATCCCAATGCTTTCTTTGGGATTAGACTTCCTCCCTCCCTAGTCAGCTTTCAGCTTCGGGTTGCTGGGTCTGGCAGAAAATCACTAGCTTCCATTATACTTTAGCTTAAAAGGACCAGGCAGGAAGCCCAAGGTCAGCAGGACCCTCAAGCAGCAGGACTCTCTACATCTGTGTGCACACAAACACACAGGTGCCACACCAAGTTTGTAGAGCGTGTGAACCAGGGAAGTCTTCAGACTCAGGCTCAGTCTTCTTCCCTGTGGATTTTTAGAACCTGAGCAAGACAGATGAGAAGTATGTGACTAGAAGAAATGGTTCATGTGGTTACACAGTTTTACCCATGCTTGGGTGTCACTCACATTGAAGAAGAAGCCAGAGGAGAGCCATCTTTAAAGCCCTCTTCCTTTGGGAGTCCACAGCAGTCTGAACAGACATGTTTTTTGCCCGTGGTATGGCTCAGCTATTCTGAGCATTATTAGGAGAGCTGAGGCACTATCTGCCTCTGTCACATGACAGTCTGTGATGTGCTTGGCTTTAGTAGGTTGGTTAGTATAGTCTGTGTCTTATCCTCTGGGGATGTACCATTTCATTCTCAGAAGCAGGTGAGGGGGAGTATGGGGGAAGACAAGGTAGGAGTGTCCTGTGTATGATGTTCCTAATGCTAAATCTGACATTGCCTAGTTTTGTATGGTCAGTGAAGTAACAATAGTTTTTACATTTTTAAGTGGCTAGGGAAAAAAAAAGAAAGGAGGAGTCATAATAACACAAAAGAAATGTTGTAAAAGGTTTCTGGCTGGCCTTTCGGGTCTAGCTGTGAGGTTTTGGTCCCACTCTCAGCCTCACTTAGCCTCAAATAATCACACACAGGCTTATATTAATTTTGTGCTGATTGATGTAGGTCTCAGGCATACAGCTTGCTAACTCCTTCATCTGAACTAACCCATCTTGTTCAGCCGTGCACCTCAGTACCTTTTCTCAGAGCAGCGTTTCAGCTTCTTTCCTCTGTGTCTGCTGCCATCTCCTCGTTGTGTCTGTGGCAGCTCTCTCTGGCGGCTCTGCCTGGCATTGTCTCTGTTCTTCCTGTACTCAGAGTTTTTTTAGCCTGGTAGCCCCACCCACACTTCCTGTTTGCCTTTGGCCAATCAGCTTTTATTAAACCCATAGGCGGGACAAATATTTACAACATTACCAGCATAATCCCACTACAAAGAAATTACACAGATATTTTTTTCAGAACTGGGACTTAAAGCCACAGCCTTTGAGATGCTAGGTCAGCACACTAATATTGAACTGCATTCCCACTTCCTTTTCATTTATTTTTGAGACAAGATCTCACTGAGTTACCCACTTGTTTTGAACCAACAGTTATACCTCAACTTCCTAAACAGCTGGATTTACAGGTATGTGGCACCACACCCCATTTGGTGCTCCATCAGTGCTGACTAGACAAGCACTCTCTCAGCTGAGCCACATCCTCAGATCCCGGTGAGATACTAAGTGACAACCACCAGGTTCTACAGTCTTGAGGTGGAGTTAGAGAAGGTGAACAGCCCAATAGCAGGTAAAGGCCATTGACTGAACAGAGACCAGGATCCCCACACAGTACGTTCTGGCTGTGGCTCCAGAGCAAAGGCCTTTTCTGGAAAGAGGTTACTTCTGGTGAGTTCCCATGGTAGCCTATGTGAAGTTCAAGGTGGGGGCCCCTCTCACCTGCATGTCTGTTCTGGCGATGAAACCCTTGCCCTCGGGGTCACACGTCTGGAAGAATTCCTGCGCTTTCCTCCACATGACACTCTGGTCTGGCACCTGCTCCTCTGCCTCCATCCTATCCGAGTGCTCCAGCTGTAGCTGCTCCCTGCGGGCTCCATGTTCCTGCCATCCATGGCCTGCTATCTGGGAGCTGAAGCTTCCCCTTCCCTTGGAAGTGGCCATCAGACCTGTGGATCTCCTCGTGGATGTTCAGAACCTGAGCAGGGGAGACGGGAAGGAGTGTGTGAGGAGGGTTTAACAAGACAGAAAAAGATCAGGGAGAGAGAGAAAAAGGGTCCGGAGCTGGTGACTGGCATGTCCTGACATCTCTTAGCAACCAGCTCTTCATTATCAGGGCTGAGGCCCTGTGTGATTTACAGGAATAGCTGTTAGATCAGCCAGTCTGTCAAATGAGAGAGAATCAAGGGAGAAGGGAAGGCCCACATGGAGATTGACAGGAGGTGGGCCAGAGGGTGCCCTACACTCCCAAACTTCAATAGCCACATGACACCAAAGGGGATAAATGAGTACACAAATTGTAGTTTGTAAACACAACAGAAGCTACTCCACTAAAATAGGGAATGACCTGAATTTTGAGGAACAGAAATGGATAAATTTCAAAATAATCACACAAACACAAGAAGTGAAGAATATATGTTATGTGATTCCACTTACATCGATTTGTTTACAGTTGCTGTCCAAGTTTATTATTGCATTCGATCCCATTTATGGAAAATGGAAACAATCACGGCAGAAGGATGATATAGGGTTAGGGGAGATGAGAAAGGAGATCTAAGATACAGATGGATATGATCACTGCTTTCATTTCCTGAGTGTGAAATGAGAATCCATGATAGACTCATCTATTAACTTATTCATTGATCCATAGTGGTCTCTTGAGGTCCCTGAGAAATTGCTACAGATTCCTCACTCTGTTCAAAAAATATCTGTGAATGCTTAAGTTCCTTATACATAAATGTGTTGTATTTATGTATATTCTACCACATATTTTATTTACTTAGAGACAGGGCCTCATGGTATAACCCAAGATGACCTCATATTTGTTACCCTCCTGCCTCAGTCTCCCAGGAAATGGAGTCACAGATGGGCATCATGACACCTGTCTCCTACCATATGCCATCTAGGGAAGACTTATAATGTCTGCTACAGTGTGTTATGTAAACAGCTTACACTATATAGTCTAGAGAAAAAGCATACACCTGCTTAGTGAACACATTCTTTAAGATTCCCCATGTTTAGACAAAGAACCCCCATATATGCGAGACTGACTACATTCACGGACACATACTCACCATATACATATGTGTGTATGTATATGCACACAAATCCATGACAAAATATATCAAGCTACAGACTTCAAAGTCATGTAGCTCATCCTACATCAGTAACTCAGTGTGTGTATCGAGAAGGAGGAAGAGGAGGAATTATTGTCGTGTTGATGCTTCTACCTTCTTCTGTCTCCCCAGACCTAAAAATGCAGCCTAGACTATTGCATATGTATATGCATATATAATTTTATGTGTGTGGTTGTTTGGTCTGCATATATGTCTGTACATGCATGTATGTGTGCAGTGCCCATAGAGGCCAGAAGAGGGCACTGGATCCCCTAGGACTGCAGTTACAGATGGTTGTGAGCTGACATGTGGATGATGGGAACAGAACCTATGTCTTCTGGCACAGTAGTTGGTGCTTTGGACCACTAGTCCCAAGTCTATTGTATTTAGCCCAGAACCCTGATTCTTCCATTGACATTCAACTCTGTCAAGGAGAAAAGTGGCTAAAATTAAATAATTTCCTTGTGGAAACTTCCAGACTGTGCAGGGAACTAAGCAAACCCTAAACCAGTGTTCTCAACCTTCCTAATGCTGCAACCATGTTGTGGTGACTCCCAGCCATAAAATTATTTTGCTACTACTTCCTAACTGTAATTCTGCTATTGCTATGAATCACAATGGATTTCTGACATACAGGACATTAGATTGTCAACCTCAAGATTGAGGACAGAGCTCATGGGGAAGGCCACTTATCTACTGGTATCTAGCCTTCCTTCCCTTCCCATGAGACACCTGGGTTCACTTGAAATCTTTGCACATCTTGTGTGGGTTTTTGAAGGGCAGTGGGGAAAAAACAATGGAGGCATGGCTGCTTCCATCCCAAAGCAAAGTGGAATCCCTGTCCAGAACTCAGCTATCTCCCACCTGGAGAGAGCATAAGGAAGCCTTAACCTCGGGGATAGACAGGGTTCTTGTCTCTGAGATTTGCTGTTAGAGGGGTTGGTGGGATGGATTAGTGAGTAAATGCACTTGGCATGCAAGTGTGGTGACCCCAGTTTAATTCCCAGGACCAGGTAAAGGTAGAAGGAGATAAATGACTCCATAAATCTGTCCTCTGACCTTTGCATGCACTCAGTGGCATCTGTACACACACACTAGTAATATATATTTTAATTAAAAGATTATTAGAAAAAAGGAGCACAGTCACAAACAGGCTAAGTTTTACCCTCCTCCCTCCCTCCCTCCTTCCCTCCCTCCCTCTTTCTTCCTGACTGAAGACCAAACCCAGAATCATATGATGCTCAGCATACCCTATCACTGAGATACATCCCTCAGCTGAATATCCTTTGTACCTGTCCGTGGCTGAGATTCTAAACCACTCTTTGCCTCCAGAATAATTCCATAAAAACACTTTACATGCAGATGGAAATTACCCAGTCCTTAAACATTTCTAAAAAGATTTTTCCAGTTATCCAGAGTAATTGTAGCAGCTTAAGTGTGCAATCAGAAAGTCTGTAGATCAAACCTGAATCCCTCCTGAGAGTTTTAAGTGAATTTCTCCCTTAAGCCAGCTTCTGCCACTTCTCTCCGACTCTACCTGCTGCTGCCAACTTGAAGGCGGCCATTAAGTCACATGGATTCCCCTTGAATCCCTTCTGCAGCTAGAAGATCAAAGCCCCAAAGCATCCCTAGAAGCCATTCAGATCTCTAGAATTACCCAGGTTTCCATGGAAGGAGAATCTCATGTGCATTGGAACCCCGAGTCCTCAATGGGTAGCTCAGAGCTGAAAGTAGACAGTTCTTGCCAAATGGCAGACTAGGTATGCAGCCACCCTGCTCTTTTGCTAGAATGAAAGGTGATGGGACCATCACACTTGAGCTTCTGGGAGGTGGCACATAAGAATGGGGAGAGCCAGGTTGCCCAGGTTCAAATCCTGCCTCCATCACTGCCTAGCTGTTGGACACTAAATGAGTTAGGTGATATCTTCACGATTCCTTTTCCCATCTGTAAGATGCAGGACACAGGAGAAGCAGAGCTGCGAATAAAAATCATCATTGAGAGAGAAGAGACTTGCTACATACAGGGTTGCATTTGTGTGTGGGGGGAGACTTGACAAGCTGATCTCTTTCCTACAAGGAAACAACATCTTCCTTGGCTGTCCCTGGATAACTACTTATTATCATTACCATTATTGCTGCTGTTGAAATAAAACTGGCTTCCTCTACCTCAGTTGTCTTTTAGCAGGCCAAACTAATGAAACATATATATATAATACTATATATTATTTATTACATATTTTATAAAATATTTTATTATATATAAAAATAAAACATATATGCATATGTTATATATAAACATTATATTATATATATGTATATGTTTATATATATATATACAAAATGTCACGACCAAGGCAACTTACAGAAGGGAGGGTTTATTTTCACTTACAATTTCAGAGGCATGGGAATCCACCATGGTGGGGAGCCAAGGTAGCAAGAGGCTGGTGTGAGATGCTGAGAGCCCAGATCTTGAAAGGCCAGCACAAAACAGAGAGAGAGAGAGAGAGAGAGAGAGAGAGAGAGAGAGAGAGAGAGAGAAACGGAAGTGGAGGCTTGTTAATCTCTAAGTGATGCAGTTCCTCCACAAAGGCTGCGTTCCTAAACCTCCTGAACAGTGGACTAAGTGTTTAAATGCCTAAGACTACGGGGAGAAGTTTCTCAATTTCTCATCAAGTCATATATATCTCTCTCTCATGTGAGAGAGGAAGGGGGAGAGAGAGCAAGCACATGAAGAAAACAAAAACAAACAAACAAACAAAAAAACCAAGGGTCATTAGTCTCTCAGGACTCTCCAGCTGGATGGAATGTGGTGTAGTGACCTCACCCACACCAGACCATCAGAAAGGTAACAAGCCCCCCAAAGGGTCAGCCGTGTGCAGGTACCTCGAATAAGAGCATCTTCCCTCTGGCAGCCTTGGTAATTAACACGTCCTCCAGACAGCATCCTTCCTCCTCAAATTAGGTCCAATTTCCATGTTCTAGCCTCTAGGGAGACAGGGAACAGCTGTCTTACCTCTATGAAATAATTCTTCCAGGTTCAGACAGCTGTTATTAAACCCCCCCTCCACACTCCCCTGATCTATTATAAGATACATTAAAGGCCCTTGCTAATGGCTTCAGGTCCCACCAAGATGGCTGCTATTCGCCCTAATTCCTCTAATAATTAGTGGTTGTAAACCACTTTGAAGATAAAAGGCATTTTATAAGAGCTAAGTCCTATTATGATTAGCTTTCCAATACTTCCTCCCCAACGCTGATGAGCAGCACATCAAAGCCATTGCAGTCCAAGTCAGCTATCTGCTGCTTAATTAGATGTGTTTCAAGGCAGCTGGTATATATTAAAGAAACTGCTGCAAAATTTATCAACATTAGAAGAGCGGCCACTTTCTTCCTAATGTGAACAAGCTCTTTTCAAAGACTGTCAGCTCTGATGCCTGTGAGACAGGAGCTCAGAGAGAGGCTGGGTGCTAATACATACTCCAGGTCGGCAAGGGAAAGGCGCCCTCAGCTCCTGCCTTTGCATAATAACATCTTGTCAACAGGATCCTACATACCCTGTCTTTTGATTTTGCAAACATGCTGTGATGTAAACAAGAGAAGGCTCACTGTCTCTGCTTCATAAGGGAGGGCCATGCATACAACCTGGCTTTGCAGAGATTTGTGTCAGTGTAGTGGAACTGACCAAGGTTAAGGTCCCAGACCAATAGTAATGGATGTGCCAGAATTGATATTTCTCTCAGACACTCTTCATCATTTGTGAACCTTTGCTGGACTCCTAGGTGCTCTCACCTCTCATTTCCTGTACCTGAGCTTCTTATAAAACGAACTCAGGCTACTGGAGTTATTTGGTTCACAGAAGTAAAGCCAAAATAGCCTGAAAGTTTCTTCAACACTTCTAACTAGCTTTCAGCTCTTTAGACCTGTGCGTGTGAGTGAAAAGCGAGTATGCTTGTCTCAGTGAGGGCCAAGGCTGACTTGTGAGTTGTACTCCCGAACACTCACAGCACAGTGGAACCTTGCCCCAGTTCTTGCTTTGGCTTCTTGCCTGTTTGCAGCCTGCTCCCCTCCCTCTTACTGGACTCTCGTGGGCACATTCCCTGGGCATCCATATGTAAATATCCCTCTCAGGCTCCGCTTCTGCAGCCCCATTCCAGAAGGGCACTCAGGAGCATTTTGCATACTTCCAACCAAACCAACACTCCTAGATTCTCTTAGCTCCAAATCTTCTTTCCAAGCCTCCAACCTTCAGTGGTTTTCTTTCAGCCCTATGTTCTCAAACCCTGGGTTTGAATTCTCAAAGCTCTGTCTTCTCTTGTATCATCATGATGCCCCAACTGTTTCTTGGGGAAGTCTTTATGCCTCTCTTCCGGGCCACGCAGTCATCAACAAGCCAGGCCACGAAAGATGGAGAGAGGGATTTGAGTGCTGTTTTTTTGGTGAGTTTATACCATAGCAAGAGAATGAAATACAAATAAGGAGGCGGAGGGCGTGAGGAGAGTCACGTGTCTATGGTAAAACCTCTCATGATGCTACTCCCAAATGAAGCTGTTCCCCAATAATTCTTCATGGAATTTAACTCTGGCTTGGGTCATTGGCCTCTTTGGTGTTACATGTGTTTCTTTGTTTGTTTGTTTATTGGTGGGATAGTAGACAGCAGGTATGTCCTGGCACACATCTGGAAGTCACAGGGCAGCTTGCTTGCGTGGGAACAGTTCTTTCTCTACCATGTAGACACAATGATTAGCTCCTGCCGCCGGGAGCTCTCATTTGGTCAATGTTTGAATCAGGAGTTAGTACCAAATATTTAAGAAAAACTGGTTGTCATGGAGATCATCCAAATGGGCAAATAATACCATCAGAGGAGCTTTCATTTAATTTGGTTTGGCCTGTAAGCCCCAGGCTCAAGTCTCTCGAAATTCTGCTTCTGGGAGTTTAAGTAATCATATTAGTTGTAGACTGTGGATTCAAACTTATATCCTCTTTAAAATATGTTTCTCTTTCTCTGTAATATGGGGCTTTGAGGCTTTACTGTGCAGAATTGTTGTGAGGAATTATGAATATTGACCATTACAATACTTGGTATACAATCAGCATAGCAGACGAGATAATTGCTGCTTTTTAAAAACTTTAATAATTGGTGTGTGTGTGTGTGTGTGTACACGGGTGCCTTACAGAGGCCAGGAAAGGGCACCTGCAACCCTGGAGGTGAAGCTTACAGGAGTCATGAGCTGACAGATGTGAACTGAACTCTGGTCCTCTGCAAGAACAGAAAGTGTTTTTAACTGATGAGCATCTGTCCAAATTTGCAATTGCTAATTTTATGCCCAGATGTAAAATCGAACCAAAGAACGTCTCTGCGGTTTGGATGTGGTTTCTTCACTAAAAGTTTACATGCTGAAATACTACTGAAAGGTAATGAATGGGTTTAGAAGGCAGGCCTGGAGGAGTGATTAACATGCATCCCTTGCAAAGGGTTGGCTCTAATGGGAGTGAGTGGTTCCATTTCCTCAGAGTAGCCACTATAAAAGAAAGCATGAGCTGCACCCTGCATCATGGTCTCTAACCCCAGCTCGCTCTCTCTCTCTCTCTCTCTCTCTCTCTCTCTCTCTCTCTCTCGTCTCTGCCGTATGATGCTATCTGCCATGAGGCCCTTACCAGAAGCTGATGTGCAATCCAGAATTGTGGGATGAAGAAACCTCTTTCCTTATAATGAATTCAGCTTTGGATTATCATAACAAAGTAATTCTCCACTGAGAATCCCATGTCCATGCTCTTGACTGTGTCTTAGTTTTTTCCAAGTGCCTCTTTTGCTCTTAACCCACATGTCTAAGCTCATATTAAAATATTTTTATTAAACCACAACTCTGCCTCATATGAATCATGACAACATTGCCTAGGAGACGTATCTGATGCAAAGACCTCAGCACTGCCTTCAGGCTAACTTAAGCATGTCAGACCAGACCATTAATATATCTACATGTCAACTCCTACTCTGCCCCACACTTCCTTTTCTTCACCTTATATCCTGTTCTCTCAGCTTGCTTGTGTTTGGTATCTTCAAATCTCTCTCTCTCTCTCTCTCTCTCTCTCTCTCTCTCTCTCTCTCTCTCTCTTTCTCTTTCCTTTGTCTATGTTAAGTGTTACTAGGGCTTAGTCATGGGTTGACCAGCCAATGCACATTAGAAACTCATTCTTTGGTTCCTTGAATCAGGGAATCCAAGGTGAGGCACCATCACGACTGCGTTCTGGTGGAATCCCTTTTCCAGTGGCAGATACTGGCTTCTACAGAGTACTCATACAGCAGAGGGGGCTAAGGAATTTCCTTGAGCCTCTCTCAAGAGGGCATCAATCTCATCTGTGAGGATAGCCCTTCTGAGCTCAATGCCTCCCAAAGGCCCTCATTGCTATTGCCATTTTGTAAAAAGACATTTTCTGTCTCGACCACCCAGTCCCAAATAACCAATTCAGAAGCTGGATATGAATTATAAATGCTTGGCTGATAGCTCAGGCTTATGCTAACTCTTACATTTTTTTAAAGATTTGTTTATGAGTTTTTTTTTTAATTTTTTTATTTATTATGTATACAGTATACAGAAGAGGGTACCAGATCTCATTATAGATGGTTGTGAGCCACTGTGTGGTTGCTGGAAATTGAACTCAGGACCTCTGAAAGAATAGTCAGTGCTCTTAACCTCTGAGCCATTTCTCCAACCCATTTATTTATTTATTTATTTATTTATTTATTATGTATACAGTGCTCTGCCTGCATATATGCCTGCAGCCAGAGGAGATCACTAGATCTCATTATAGACAGCTGTGAGCCAGTATGTGGTTGTTGGGACTTGAACTCAGGACCTCTGGAAGAGCAGTCAGTGTTCTTAACCACTGAGCCATCTCTGCAGCCCTATACTAACTCTTACATTTTAAGTTAACCCATATTCCTTATTTATGCTCTGCCATGTGGCAGTACATTTATTATCACGGCACATTCATCTTCTGCTCCCTCTGTGTCTGTTGGCAACTCCTGACTCCACCCTTCTCCTTCCCATCATCCAAAATTTGGTTGCCCCACCTACATTTCCTGCTCAGCTACTGGCCAATCATCATTTTATTAAACCAAGTCAAGTAACAAATCTTTACAGTGTACAAGAAGATTATTCCACAGAACTATCTACATTGGGAGTCAGGTACATCTCAGGAACTTTGGAAGACCAGTTGTAATTCAGTCTGTAGCATTTTGCCCCTGGTCCTCCACATCAGCTATCTCTATCCCAGTAGCTTTGAAAGTCTTAGTTCTTCCCAACATCAACACAGCCTAGTGCAATTAGTTTTCTGAGCCTGAGATTTCACTACTGATCCATTAGGAATCAAATCAACCCTCCAGATCACCAGGCTACATCAGCAGATTCAACCAACCAGTGAGTAACAATATTAAATAATGATGTCTGTACTGAGTATGTAGAAGCATCATTTTTGTTATCATTCCTTAAACAATATAGTCTCATGACCATTTGCATGGCATTCATCCTCACTATCAATCTTCTGGGCATGCTTTGCAACATCTGGAGGTAGTGTGGAGGTTACGAATAAGTATCAGTGCATTTTCTGTCAGGGGCTTGAACTTCCATGGAAGGTAGCATTTGTGGAGAGCTTAGAACCACCATATTTTACTAAAACAGTGACAATGACATTGGCATGCACAGGGCCTAGAGCTTAGGGCCTTGAGGACAGATGAGGCCTGTGGACCTTTGTCCTTTGCTTACCTGGACCTCTCAGCTCTGGTGACTAGTGACCGATAATTGACAGCAAAAATGTTGTTATTATGAAATTATTTTTGATTTTGGGGTTTTTTTGCAGGGGAAACAGGTTATTTTATGTATAGCATACAGAAAGACATTCTCACATCAGAGGAGGCCCTTGCTATACTGCTGACTTCAATCTCATCTAACCTACCTTTCTTCCCTCCCCTGCAGAAGAACTGAAGCACATCTTATTAAAGATGGAATGGGCTTAATAGCAATTAGAGAATAGGTGATAGAAAATGCCCCTTATAGCCAGATGAGAATCCCAGAGGAAATGGGCCTAGTCCCCCACTTCCAGGCTGTAGAGAAGAAGAGGGAAGGTGAGGGTATTGCACTGGGAACCCTACCTAGCAGCCCTAGCCTGGCCTGCTGGGGTCCATTGCATGCAAGAAGCCCCAGCCCTCAGCAAGCACTCCTGGAATTACTGCCTTCAATCTTCTGATATTACCCACAGCACCAAAGCTCATCTCAAAGGCAGAGATGCAGACTGTGACCATATTCATGGTGCTGGGATGCAGGGATGCAGTGAGATTTACAAGACAGCCCAGGACCCATAATGGCAGCCCACTAAAAAGGGTTCACTGTGATTTGGTTGTGGTTGAACCCTATGGGCTCATACTCTGGAAACTTGGTCCTTAGTGTGCTAACACTGAGGTAGGGAAACCTTGAACTGGTACATAACGGGAGTTGACTGGGAGCAAGAATCTTAAACTGGTGTTCGTTCTCACAAAAGCAAATTGTTGCAAAAGTCAGAGCCCGAACCCTGCACTGCTTTCTGCTTCCTGTCTTACTGTGTGATTTCTTACTCTCATGGGCAATCCCTCCATGAGGCCATCGCTATGATATGATCCAGCTTTCAGTAATGGGCTACATACACATCTTTTCCTTTCAGGCTACCCAGTCATAAGTATTTTGTTATAGTAACAGAAAATAGAGTAAAATAATGCCAGTAAGAGGAATAGGTTTGGAATAGGGACGGCATGGCGCCTCTATCTACAGTTAGTTTATGTATTCAGACTGAACCGGCAAAGAATGCTGCAGAAGATGTCGGCCATTATGCAGCAGCACAGATTGAAAGCACATCTGAAGTGTTGAAGGAGAAATAAAAGATGGAATTAGCTTTCATTCTTTGTGTTGAAGTCGAAGCTCAGGCTGCAGCCAGATCGCAGGGAGCAGACGGATAGTATTGAAGAATCTGGCCTTTCCCAAGCTCATGCCCTCAGTCCACATGAGGCAAATACTCATCAAGTGCTTCCAGGCCTGCATGAGGCCACCTCGTCTTCAGTCATTCACTCTGGTATCATTTCCATGAGCAGGCACTCTTCCATTGCCAGGGGTGAGCAGCTGGAGACTTCAGCAAGCACACCCCATGGGGAGTGGCAAGCAATAAATACACACACCTCATAAGCATGTTCAAACAGTGAGAAGTGGTGGGGTAAACATTCCCTCTTCTGAGACGCCTACTGGTGCTCACTGAGTCCACAACTCACCAGCCTTGCTATCAGGACTGTGGCAGCAGCCATAGTGGAAAGGCTTCCTCTACACTGGTTACCAACATGCACCCTCAGCAAAGCCAGAAAACTTAGAGGACAGAAGAAAAGTGACACCCTGCCCTGTTCCCAGTGGCAGACACCTCAAGCGCTTCTTTGGAAAAGCACATCAAGGACCATGTTAATAGTTGCACTGCTTGGCTGTTGTGTCCCTGATGGAGGAAAGATTTGTTTTGGCTCCTTGTTCAGAGATTACAGTCTGTTCTTAGCCTGATCTGCTGTTTCTGGGCTCTGGTGAGGCTGTACTGATGACATGGGGTACAAAGTCAGGGGAGGGAGAGAGACATAGGTGCCTACAGATAAAATACAACTCCCAGTATGGTCCCTAGTGACCTACTTCCATTAGCTAGGCATTCACTCCTGGTTTTCACATCCTTCTAAAATAGAGCCACCAGCTGGAGACCAAGCCTTCAGCTATGAGCCTGTGGGGACATTTCAGACGTTTCAGAACAATGGTGCTCTTTCTAGCTGAAACTTTTGAAGGGACTGTTTTGATTGTCTGTTGGCTCTTTCAGAGGTTCTCAATTTGTGGGTCACGACCCCATGGGAGTTGAGCAATATAGACTGTATATCAGACATCCCGTATGCCAGATATTTACATTACAGTTCATAACAATAACTAAATTATAGTTATAAAGTAGCAATAAAAATAATTTTATAGTTGAGGGGTCACTACAACATGAGGAATTATATTAAAGGGTCACAGCATTAAAATGCCTGAGAACCACTGTTCACATTTTCTCTTTTTTTATTACAATCTATTACTATTTTTACAATAAGGGGAGAAAAATAACTTTGTAAATTAAAAGACTGGCCTGTCTAAGTAAATAAGTAACACATTTCAATGAAGTAGGCAGAAGCCAGACTATAGAGTGGTGCTGTGTCCAGGTTTACAAAGCAATTTCACAAAAATATGTCCTTGAAGACTTACAAGACTTTCTCAAGGTTACATAAGAAATAAGTCTTAGTGTATGAAAAGGATGCTCGAGTCCCTCTCTTCTAGGCCAGTGTGTGTTCCATTATTCCACAGGTTGTCTGTAGCTGAACTTGCTTCTATTTGTTAGCTGAAGCCGTCTGGACGCTATTGAGTACCTGCTCTCATTGAATATGAAATTCCCCTCATAGAATCAGATGTTAAAATCCAGGTCCCCAGTTAGTAGCACTATTTTGGAATTCTGACAACTTTAGGAGGTGAGGTCTACAGAGAGGAAGTCACTCACTTGGGCATGTCCTTGGTGATATCTTGACCCTGGCTGCTGCCAACTCCTCCTCCTCCTCCTTCTTCTTCCTCTCTCTCTCTCTCTCTCTCTCTCTCTCTCTCTCTCTCTCTCTCTCTCTCTCTCTCTCTCTCTCTGCCTGCTCTGTCCACCATGAGGTCCCTACCACTCCATGCTCCTGTCACATGATATGCTCTGGAGAGTGTGAGACCAAGCAACTGAGGACTGACTCCTCTGAAGAGTAAGCCAAAAAGTCCTTCCTCCCCTATCCTGTCTATGTCAGGTATGCTGGGCACAGCTATGCAGAAGCGGCCAGTAGGATGTCCCAGGGCCTACCCCCCTTTGTCCTCCTGCCCCCAGATGCAATCACAATTGCACTTACTGAACACATCTTTCCCCCAAACCTGCCAACTCTCATCATTGTAGTAACTTGGGAGTCACTGAGGTAACAGAAAAGCACAAGGTTGTATGCAAATAGCCAGCATCAGAGGAAACAGAACTAGGTTGGGACAGTAATCCTTTACTCAGGACCCAGCCATACATTGTCCCTGATTAGAGCCAAGGGAAGTCAGACAGATATTCAAAAGTAGAGACTGAGATAGCCAGAGACCAGCCTGACTCTCAAAAGATGTTTGAGATGAAAGGAACTTGGGCAAATGAAATGAAGTGAAAAGTTAATTAAAATCAGGGTGTGCATCTCAGATAATGAAATGGCTCCCTTTCCCCTCTTTAGAATGAAGTGGACTGCCACCCAGGCAATGAAGGATGTCCCAAGTCTGGGCATGATTATCTCCTAGGCATATCATAGAAGGCCAGGAATTGGGAAGGGGCAGGCACAACCAGTGAAGACAGAGCCAGCTAGCAAAAACATAGCAAAGGAGTTTCAGTGGACGGGTAGTTAACACAGGAGTTCTACGGGGCAGGATGCTAAGGGTGTGGGGAGGGCAACAGCTGGTGGCTGAAATGTCAGGACCATCTTTGGCCGAAGAGGTGAGGCTCAAAGCCCTCAAAGGGAAAGACTTAGGTGTTCTATACTGTTTGCGTTTTGTCTTGTGTGGGTGTGGCATGTGAATGCATGTATACGTGCAAGAAGGTCAGAGGTTGACATCAGCTATCTTCCTTAATTACTTCTCAAACTTTTTGTCTTTTCAAGACAAGGTTTCTCACTGAACCTGGAGCTCACAGATTTGGCTGGCCAGCAAACCCCAGGGATCCTTCTCCTGTCTCTGCACCCCCAGCACTGGGATTACGAGAGTGCACCACTGCATGTGACTTTTTATATAAGTGCTGGGATAGGAACTCAGAACCCCATGCTCACACAGCAAGCACTTTACTCTCTGAGGACTCTCCCCAGTCCCAGATTTGGATATTCCTTGAAGTGACCCTATTTAGAAAAGGTATGAATAATGGCTGGGGAGCTTGCCTCAGGGGTGAGCCTTTTCCTGTCCAGATGTCGGTGGCTAGATTTCTGGCTTCTTACCTGTCCTGGGCTTGTCTTCAGGGGTTGCTAAGTATCTTCCTACTATGCTCTGAAATGCTAGGCATGCTCAAGGCTATACATGAGGTCCTGGTGTCAGCACTGGGCAGGATGGTGAATGCTGAAGACACCTGGCTAGCTGGGTTACTGCACATGAGCTTATCCTGCAGCATAAGCATCCCTTAGAACTTTCCTGGTGCTCTGATCCAATAGGGATAATTTGGCTCACACAATGTCGTAATCAGTTTCCATTAGACTTTCCAGGGAGTGTCTCTGTAACCCAGACTATGGTAAATTCCCTATACACATCATCGGCTGAATAATGTCAATACTGATAACAAGAGAACTTTCCTAAGGCATTTTAGGGTCCACAAAGACGTCTGCCATCTACGTCCAATTTGTGTGGTACTGTCTTATCTGAAATACACAAACATTCTCATATGACTTTCAAAGGTTGCACTATCTCATTTGCAATAAAAACATGCCTGCAGTTACAGCTGCTGGCTGACAGCTGGTGGGGGGTTGGGCTTAGGGATACAGATGTCTCACCTGGACCCTTTCACGTGACACCTTTATCTTCAAGCTCTTCCAGCTTGACAGAGTGACCTTCAAATGGATGATGAGAACCTTGGGAGGCCTGAAAGCCTGTGCTCAGCTCTCATGTGACCCCAATGGACATTGATAAGTTTTCTTTGTTCAGAAAATGCGGAGGAGCTTTGAATTTAAACAGCCTTAGATTTAAGTACTAGGATGGCACTCAGCATGTGTGTGGCCTAAAGCAGTCTCTGCACATGTATAAAAACACCACCTCTATGGTAAAGCCATGGTGATGATAAGGAAACACTACACACACATACACACACTACACACACACACACACACACACACTCCACATAGAGTCCTTGGCAAGGGTGTGGTACATACTTCATGTTCACCGGGTAGTAACTGCGCTATTATTGTTTTCAATCTTTTGAGTTTTTTTTTTTTAATTTTAGGTGTGCAAACGTTTTGTCTGCCTGAAAATCTATACACCACCTATGTGCAGTGCTCAGGGAGACTAGAAAAGGCCACCAAATCCCTGGAACTGAAGTGATTGGCAGTTGTTAGCTGCCATGTGGGTGTTGAAACCAATCTTGACCTTGGGCAAGTGGCTTGGCCTCCAGATCCTCTTGTCCTCAATGGTGCCCAGGGAGTCACTAGACCCCACCCAGTCACTTCCCAGCAGTGTATATCAGCTTTGCAATCCTCCCCTCTTCTTCCTCTTTCCCCCTTTCCTCCTCATCGCTCCAAAGCCGGGAGGTTTCTTAGCATCAGGCTGGGTCAGCGACCCCCTTCACTCTTTACATGGAGTTGATTTCCCACACTTTGATATAAAGTGAGTCAAAACCTCACAAACTTTTCCTGAATCTCACATTAAACTTTCCCAAGAAATACTGAATTCTAGAAATGGCCTTCACAAAGTCATACTCCTTTTCAAGGAAAAGAAAAAGATATATGAATTGCAAACCTCCTGCCACACCCAGATTAAAAAAAAAAAAAGTCCCAGACAGCCAACAGGCTCATCACCCTTCCCATACCATGCCAGCTTACCTGGGAACTTCCTGCATCCTGTTTCCAAAGACAGAGGACCCACAGCACATCCCTGCCTGCCTCTCCATCTCCATCTGTGACTTGAAGGATCCTGGTGCTGGGAACATCTCCTGCTGCTCATCTTTGGGACCCTGCTTCCTTTTCCCTTGTGTGAACTGCCCTCCTGACCCTGTTCTAGCCTCCTCACACTGAGCTTTTAGGAAAACAGCCATTTCTTCTCTTTCCAAACCACTCTGAAGCCTCTTGAGTTATCGTTTTAGGGTCTGTTAGTGTCAAAACCTCAGGAAGACAGCAGTGGATAATTAGTATCAGCCCAGGTAGAATGAAGGGTAGGGGTGGGTCCAGAGAGACAGGCTCAGCCTGTGCCAAGTGGTCCAGCAGTTTATTCTCATGGTCTTTGTGTTTCTTGTCAACATATCATTGCTTCCACTGTGTCACACTTGGCTGTTTACATTCAAGGTTCATTCATTTATAGAACCAAAGTGACTAGCACATACAGACCTCAACAGCCCCTGGAGTCGTTGAATTCTAACAGGGCTACTCTTTGCTTGTACAGTAGATTTCAGAATGGGAGTTCATATGGGAATATGTGGCAGGCATTGAGCTAGATACCTTAGCTGCCTTGATGGACCCTGACCATACCCTGTGGGCTACTGTCCATACCCATTCTCACACTGTGCCCTGAACTGTTAGGCAGCATGCAGAGTCAGCAGACAGTCACTAGAGAGCCCAGAGCATCCTGGAGACAGTACAGAAGCTGGAGTTAAAGAGCAAGACACAGACCGGACCAGTGCAGGGCCACAATCGAGACCTAGGAACTACATGCTGGCTCCTTAAATGCAGGCTGAAGCCCTGCATAGGATTAGGTAACTGGGTGTGAGGATCAAGAGAAGTTTGGTACCAGTAAAAAATGTTTCTGAACAACACAATGAGCCAAAATTAATTCAAAATCAAAAATGCAATAAATACAAATACAAAATATACATGGCTGTGCTTTTCCATGCTACACGGCATGATTTCAGAACGGCCCTGGTTCTGAACACAGAACGTGTCATTTTGTACTGCACACACCATGGGCAACAATGAAGAATGCAGCCAGAAACACCTCGGCTCAGATGTGAGACTGTGGCATGTCAGGAATGGCGGAGCTTTTTACTGCATATGGAGCACTTCCTCTTCTTAAGAGATATAAGGGCTTAATTGTGGAAAGCCAAGACCTCTTCCACTACATTCCTCAGTGTGATGAATTGTTATAGCTTTAAAGTGCATCATATTAGATGTTTGGCTTCAAAAATTAGTGTTTAGGGCTAGTGAGATGGCTCTGAAGGTCAAGGTGCATACCACCAAGTTAAGTTCTCCGGACTCACACAGTAAAAGAAAGGACTCCCGAAATTTGCCCTCTGATCTCCATACACATACAGAGAGAGAGAGAGAGAGAGAGAGAGAGAGAGAGAGAGAGAGAGAGAGGCTAAGAAGTAATAAATCTTTAATTTCTGTTTGAATTACTGACATGAATTTCAATTAAAAATTGTCAAATAAATTTTGGCCTGGAATTAGGGTGAAATTTTCAATAATATCTGAAATCATCCTAAACATATTTCTGCTATTTTGTATTGTATATTTACAGAGAAATTCTTAGTATTGATGACTGTAAAATCAAAATATTGATTAAAGGTGCAGTGTAAAATATTCAGTCAATATTTATGTAAAAGTAAGCACACACAGCTGCCTTATTAGTATGCAAACTCTCTCTCCTCTTTAATAAATAAAAAATAAACCATAAATCAAATAATTGCTTTAAGATAAATTGTATTATGGTTTACTATTAGTGAATGTTTGATTTGTACCCTTACTTCATATATCTATAAGCCCACATAAAAATTTCTCAGGTGAAAAGGTTCACAGGATAAACATTAAGAAGCTCTATGTAGACTAGCACTCAGAGACTGAAAGTAAGGAAAGGGGCTGGGAGGTGTAGTATACTGCAGTGGCTAAGAACTGACTTGTTTTGTAGCAACTGTATCATGCCTGTTTTCTATGTCTGATGACAACACATGATACCTACAAGGACTCACCCTTTACTTGAAAGACAAATATTGCATGTCATTTATCACAGACAAGAAGCAAGATACAATCAGAGATGGACTAATGCCTTTGAAACTCAGACCAGTGTCCAGAGTGAAATCAGAAGTGAGCAGATTCCAGCTGCTGGGCTGCCTGTACAGAGAATCCCTCTCTGGGGCTGGGGTCACACCCAAGGGTCTGATCTCAGACTCTTGCTAGTAGACAGGCCTAGGCTTTAGTTGTAAGGGACCTTCTCCAGTGACTCCTAAAAGAAGGGACCTCGCATGGCCGGCCCTGCCTCCAGGGCAAACTGTGTCATCAGAGATGGACCGATGCATTTGAAAATCAGACTTGTGTCCAGAGCTGAGTCAGAGATTGTGCAGACCCCTTGCTCAGAGCAGACAGGAGACACACAAGCCCTCTAACCAGAACTGACTAGGAGCTGAGTAAGTGTGAACTACTGAAGCCATGGACAGATGCCAGTGCGAGAATACATATAACAATATGAAGAACAACAAGGAAACACCAGAAGAAACTGGTAGTTCTACAACACCAAGACTTGAACAGGGCAATGAAGAGGAAACAACAGCAAAAACACTTTTATGAAGATTGTGGAAGCCTTAAAAGAGAATATAAAAAAAAATCCTTTAAAGAAATACAAGAAAATACAAACAAAAAATTGGAAGAGATGAATAAATTCTTGAAAGAAAAACCAAAGAAACCCAAAAAATGAAAGAAACATTCCAGGAATTAAAATTGAAATAGAAGCAATAAAAATGGCACAAAATGAGACAAAGGTGGAAATAGAAATCTGAAGAAAAGAGCTGGAACTACAGATGAAAGCATAACCAACATAAAGTAAATATCAATAGATACAAAAAATTAGAAATAATCCCTTGTATCATATCAGACCACCAGGGCCTAAAGTCAGAGTCCAACAACATCAAAAATCACAGAAAGTCTACCAACTCATGGAAACTAAACATCACTCAGCTGAACCACCTCTGGGTGAAGGAAGAAATTAAGAAAGAAATCAAAGTCTTCCTAAAATGTAACAAAAATGAATCCACAACATACCCAAACTTATGGGACACAATGACAGCAGTCTTAACGGAAAAATTCATAGCACTAGATGCTTATATGAAAAATCTAGAGAAATTCTACACTAGAGAACTAATAACACAGTTGAAAGGCTTAAAACAATTAGAAGCAAACTCACCTAGAAAGGGTAGATGACAGGCAGGAAATAATCAAATTTAGAGCTGAAATCAATACAATTGAAACAAAAAGAATCAATGAATCAAAGAGTTGGTTCTTTGGGAAAGTCAACAAGATAGATAAGCCCTTATTTAAACTAAGCAAAAAGCAGAGAGACAGTATCCAAATTAACAAAAGCAGAAGTGAAAAGGGGGACATAACAGCAAATCCCCAGGAAATCCAGAGAATTATCAGGTCATACTTTGAAAATCTATACTCCACAAAAATAGAAAACCTAGACTAAATGAACAGTTTTTTGGACAGGTACCATTTACCAAAATGAAATCAAGATCACATTAAATACCTAAACACACCTATAACCCTAAAGGGAATTGAAGCTGTCATTAAAAGCCTCCCAAGTAAAAAAAGCCCAGGTCCAGATGGTTCCAGTGCAGAGTTCTACCAGACATTCAAAGAAGAACTACTTCCAATTCTCCTCAAACTGTTTCACACGGTAAAAACTGAAAGAGTATTGCCAAACTCATTTTATGAGGCCACAATTTCCCTAATACCCAAGTCACTCAAAGATGCAACAAATACAAGGAATTACAGACTAATTTCCCTCATGAATATCGATGCAAAAATTCTCAATAAAATTCTGGCAAACCGTATACAACAACATATAAAAAATATTATCCACTGTGATCAAGTAGGCTTCATCCCTGAAATGCAGGGATGGTTCAACATACGAAACACCATAAATGTCATCCATCATATAAACAAACTGATGGAAAAAAACACATGATCATATCCTTAGATGTTGAAAAAGCCTTTGACAAAATCCAACACTCCTTTATGACAAAAGTCCTGGAGAGATCAGGAATACAGAGAAAATATTTAAATATAATGAAGGCGATTTACAAGAAGCCGACAGCCAGTATCAAATTAAATGGAGAAATACTCAAAGCAATCCCACTAAAATCAGGAACTAGACAGGGCTGTCCTCTCTCCCCTTATCTATTCAATATAGTTTTCAAACTTTTAGCTAAAGCAATAAGAGAACAAAAGGAGATTAAGGGGATACAAATTGGAAAAGAAGAAGTGAAACTATCTCTATTTGCAGATGATATGATTGTATACATAAGTGACCCACAAAATTCTACCAGGGAACTTCTACAGCTGATAAACTTCTACCTTTAGCAATGTAGCAGGATACAAGATTAACTCAAAGAAATCAGTAGCCCTTCTATACAGTGAAGATAAAAGGGCTGAAAAAGAAATAATGGAAACATCATCCTTTATAATAGTTGCAAATAGCATTAAATACCTTGGAGTAACTATAACCAAGGAAGTAACAGATCTATTTGACAAAAACTTTAAATCACTGAAGAAAGAAATTGAAGAGGATACCAGAAAAATGGAAAGATCTTCCATGTTCCTGCATAGGTAGGATCAACATAGTAAAAATGGCAATCCTGCCAAAAGCAATCTACAGACTCAATGCAATTCCCATAAAAATCCCAACACAATTTTACAGACCTTGAAAGAACAATACTCAATTTCATTTGGAATAACAGGAAAGCCAGGATTGCCAAAACAATTTTGCTCAACAAAAGAACCTCAGGAGGCATCACCATCCCCAACTTCAATTTTTACTATAGAGCTACAGTAATAAAAAACAGCCTGGTACTGGCATAAAAACAGACTTGTGGACCAATGGAATAGAATTGAGGATCCAGACATTAACCCAAAAACCTATGAACACCTGATCTTTGACAAAGAGGCCCAAAACATTCGATGGAAAAAAAAGATAGTATCTTTAACAAATGGTGTTGGCATAGCTGGATGGAAGTGTGCAGAAAAATGCAAATAAATCCAAACCTATGACCCTGAACAAAACTCAAATTCAAGTGGATCGAAGACCTCAACATAAACCCAGCCACACTGAACTTGATAGAAAAGAAAGTGGGAAATACCCTCCAATGCATTGGCACAGGTGACCACTTCCTAAATCTAACACAAATGGCACAGACACGAAGAACAACAATCAATAAGTGGGACCTCCTGAAACTGAGAAGCTTCTGTAAAGCCAAGGACACAGTCAATAATTGTGACAGCCCACAGAATGGGAAAAAATTTCACCAACCCTACAAGTGACAGTGGACTGATCTCTAAAATATATAGAACTCAAGAAACTAGAGCCCAAAACTTTGAATAAACCAATCAAAAAATGGGGTTCAGAAATGGTTGAAAGGCACTTCAAAAAGTGCTTAACATCTTTAGCCATCAGAGAAATGCAAATCAAAACAACTTTGAGATACCACCTGACACCTGTAAGATTGGCTAAAATAAAAGTCACAGATGACAACTTATGCTGGAGAGGTTGCAGAGCAAGGAGAACACTCCTCTATTGTTGGTGAGAGTGTAAGCTTGTTCAGCCACTCTGGAATGCAGTATGGAGTTTTCTCTGAAAACTGGGAATCCATCTCCCCAAGGATCCAGCAATACCACTACTGGGCATATACCCTAAAGATGCACAGTTGCACTCTAATAACATTAGCTCAGCTATGTTCATAGCAGCATTATTCGTAATAGCAAGAACCTGGAAACAACCCAGATGTCCATCAACTGAAGAATGGATTAACAAACTATGGTACATCTACACAATGGAGTACTGCTCAGCAGTAAGAAAAAAATGGTATGCTAAAATTTGCAGGCAAATGGATGAATTTGGAGAATATTCTCCTGAGCAAGGTGTCACAAACCCAGAAAGATAAGCAGGGGATGTACTCACTCATTAGTGGACTTTAAACAAAAAGCAAAGCATTCCCAAGCTGCAAACCACAACCACTGAACTGCTTAGGATCTGAAACACCTTGGACTGGCACCTTGGAGCCCATTCCTTCCAGAGGAACACCTGACCCAGTCTTGATGTTGTAGTGAGGAAAGTGGATCTGCCTGGAGTGGATGCTGAACTAAACCACCTTGAGACCTTGGGACCTCCTGTCCTTGCTGGGGAGGAGATAAGGAAATGGGGAGAAGAGAGAGTGACTGGAAGGGGCAGGAGGGGGAAAGAGAGTTTGAACAAGGGGATACATGGCTAAAAAATGAGACCTTATTCATGATAAAAAAAAAAGAGGGGGGGAGAACCAAGATACACACACACACACACACACACACACACACACACACACACACACACGGCATGAAAACAGAAGAAGAATCACTTAGGCCAGTGAAAGTGGGGAAGCAATAGCGATCTTCCTGGCTGTATTAGATGACCTCATCCGTCCGTGGAAGAAAGAGCTTTCCTTCTGTTAAAATACTATTCTTACAAAATGAAACAAAGGTGTTCCTATGCTCTTTGTTAATTTCTAGGACAATGGGCCATTGAATATCAACAAAGTTCACAACTATAGACTAAGAATGATGCATCGGTTGCTCCTCCCCCTGAACCAGACCCTGCCCTTCGCCCCCAGTCAAGACATTGCTGTCTCTAGATGATTCTTGCCAGGTACATTTAGAAGAAGGCAGCATCATCCTCAAGTGACATCTCTGCTTCCACGCTTTTTCTGAACTCACTGTTCCAAGCTGGGCCTGGGAGTACACATACCCATACATCTACTGGTGCAGTTTGTGAGTTCTGATATAGCAGTCTGGAAACCTCTCAGCTCCTCTCCTGCTGAGCTAGCACTGGAGTCAGGGAGGACTCTGCTACTTGGGCATCATTAGTGAAAGTTTCATTGTGTAAGTCAGCAGGAAGCAGGGCATAGAGATGCACTCCTGCATCCTGGAGATGCCTTCACACCCGAGATAACTGGCTGATCATTAACTAGGTACATTTCCACATCAACTGTTTTCAGTCCAAGCTGGTAGCCTGAAAATGGGAAGCAATAATCCCTTTGGAGAAGTTTGCAGGACGGGATATAGGATTCATTTCAAAAAAATGATGCTCCAATGATACTGAAAGAATCAACAGACCTTCAGAGGGTGTGAAATAAATGATCTCTCCACATTCATGAAACTGCCGGTGGGGGACAGCGGCGTATGCCAGTGTGAGCTGACTACATATGTTGCTTAATAATCTGAGTGAACAACAGTAAGTCAAGGGCTCAGATGTGCAACCTCAGGCAATCAGCTACTGTTCCATAAACATAGCACAGAATGTTCCCAACCTTAGAGATGCTTTAATGCTGTAGTACCCCAAGTGCTCCATCTCCATGACAAATATTTAGAAACACCCACATTTTACCTCTTGGAATAAAATTTCTACATAAACTAGTTCTGTTATTTGTATCATTTTGCCTTCATTAAAGTCTTAAAGAATGTGGGAAAACTCCACAACTTTAAAAATTCTTTTAGCTGGAGCAGGGGGCAGCTGAACTCTGCACCTGGCCACACCCACAGCTCCTGCTGCTGCTGAGGGTATCTGCAAGGATCCCTACTGCGACCCCGAACTGAGTGAACTGAGCAAACCAACTGCAGGGGTCTCTGAGGGGCGGATTCGAACCCTGACCAGAGGTGAGGAGGGTTCGGCAGGCCTCAGCGCCTGTATCCTGGATTGGGAGGGAGAGTTGAGCTCCCATTGCTTCCGGTTCCGCCGCCGGGACCGGTGCCCTCTGCGGCGTCCCAGCACACTCTGGAGCAGGGGGCAGCTGAACTCTGCACCTGGCCACACCCACAGCTCCTGCTGCTGCTGAGGGTATCTGCAAGGATCCCTACTGCGACCCCGAACTGAGTGAACTGAGCAAACCAACTGCA
>PVIH01011308.1:47291-70027 GCA_004025045.1 Sigmodon hispidus | reverse complement strand
AAAAAAAAAAAAAAAAAAAAAAAAAAAAAAAAAAAAAAAAAAAAAAAAAAAAAAAAAAAAGAAGCACTAAATAGGGAAGAGGTGCTCTGAGGAAGGTGATAGGTATTTGCACCTCAATAAGCTTCTTTATCAAAGCAACAATCCAAATCAGACCAAATTACAAAAATCCAGGTTTAATGGGTACAGAGCAAAGCAACCCTGGGTGATCCCTGAAAAGGCAAGGAGGGACTCACATGGCAGTATGACCACTTGGCCTTAAGTAACCGGTAGGTGTGGTCTTGAGCAGCCCCAGGGAAGGGCTGGCTTTTGACAGGCTGGGGTCTGGAACCCAGGACAGCTCTAGGGGAGAGGTCATGTTAAGTGAGGTTTGAGGGGGCAGGGTCTGAGGAGAGAGAGACTAGGCTCTCCACTCAATCAAAAGGTATATTAGAAGGAATGTGAGCAAAACATCTGGAGGTGAAGGGAATGATCAGCTTTGAGAGATGCTATTAGTAGGTTAATGACGTGAGTGACTGAAAAGTGAAATTGAAATTTAGGGAAGCAGAAGGCAGGCCTGGTCCCAGCAAGAACTACTTATGTCTAGGGGAAGTTCAGCCCCAGTGAGGTGGCCATTGTTTTTACTGCCATTGTTTTTTTTTTTAAAACTAATTGACATACTACGTAAAAAAAAATTTTAACAAAATTTATAAATATAAACTATTCAAAAATATATTTTAAAGAAAAGTCATGATGGTATCTTCTGTGTCCATGGCGAAGATACAAGTCTTTCCTTGTATGAGAATATGCATAGAGCATAAGTTTATCCAGGTAGTTGGCGTGAAAATGTTATTTTGATGGCTGTCTGAGAACAATGAACTAAAGTTAAATAGTCATAATTTGGATTACAAAAAAGAAGTTGGAGAGTCCAAGAAGGAAAAGATAGCCCATATTGCTGATACACATATTGTTAGCCAAATTCAAATATGCATGCATTAAAGCAAAACACGTCTAGTTTTTTCACATCTTACAAACAGGGGTTTCTGATTTTGTTTATTTTGTTTGTCACACATTGGTTCATAAGGGCATATCTAACAAGGTTAGGGTTAATGAAACGAAGGTGAAAAAGGAAAGAAAGGCTGGTGAACTGATGGAGCAAGGTCCTACAGTGAAGAGAGGGTGTGGACCTGCAAACACAGGGGCATTGGCTGGTCTCATATGGGAGTGATAAGTAAAGAGAGACATGATACACAGAATGTGTGTACAAGGAAAGGAATGGTTTGATTCTTCATAGAATCGATTTCTCGGGTGAGAGACATAAAGCTGAGAATGGTGAAGGTAGTACAATGGAGTAGATGTGATGGGAAAAACAATCTGGATTTGGAAGCACTCCTACGAGGAAAAGCAAAGGATGCTAACTAAGTGTGCACCAGGAGAGCTAAGTTGTTCCTGCTTCTCCTCCTGAGCTCAGGTCATGTATATTTTGTGAGCCCCCAGTTCATATGATTACTATGTTTTCTCTAGTATTCTCAAAAACTAAAATATAAATGGCTTTATTTTTTTTTAATGGAAGCCAGACTTCTTCATATACAAGAAGCTCTAGGAATCAGAAACACCCTGGACTGACTCCTTGGATCCCACTCCCCTTAGAGGAACACCTGACTCACTCTTGGGGGGGTGGGGAGAGAAAGTTGGATCTGCCAGGAGTGGAGACTGAACTAAGCAATATTGGGTCTGTGGGACCATGGAACTGCCTGCTGCCTGCCCAGGGAGGGAATGGGGAGTTGTGGAGAAGAAAGAATGACCTGATGTGTCGGGAGGGGGAAGAGACCTTGAATAAGGATATACAAGAATAGAAAGTGTGACTTCTTTGAAAAAAATAAAAATAAAAAAAAATGTAAAAAAAAAAGAAAATTAGACACCAATTCAAATTGAGGCCAAAAATGTCACAAAATAAATAAATATATATAATTATTAAAAAAAAAAAAAGAAGCACCAGAAGAAAATGCAGCTGGCCATCTGACATAAAAGTAACATTTGTGGATAATTAAATGCACATTCATTGATTCAGCCATTCAATGAATTATGGAATGTCTTGTATAAGTTTCAAGTAAAAAAAATAGCCTATAGTCAAATGGGAATAAGATAGTAATCAAATTAGATCCCAAATAAATGGGCAATGGCAAAGTGATCCCATTGTAAAGGGGAATAAAAAGGATCTATAATAGCATTTATTAATGACTTTACTCCCTTGGAGGGATGCACTGAGAAGGCTGCCCACGGGGTAGGAGTGATGTCTGTTGCATACAACTCTGAAGGCTGAGTAGGAGCCGCTCAGAGGAAAATGGTGTGCACACTGTACCCTGGGAGAACAAACAACAGATGTACACACCAGAGCAGGGAGGTACTGAAAGCACAGGGAGTTCTCTGGGCCAAGTGCCAGCAAGAGGAAGAGGAGCTGGATAATAAACACAGCAGGGTTGACAGCCATGTTAATATTGTCCCTTTGTGCTGAAGGCAAAGAGTGACAATGAACTTGTCAGCACGATGATTCTATTTGCAGAAGTGATGGAGGCAAGAAGGGAATGTTTACAAGGAGGTGTTTAAAACCAAAATTGGAGAGTTTTGTGGTGGATTTGATAAAAAAAAAAAAAAAAGTGTGAGAGAACTTGGGACAATGTGGCCACCTGGCTTCACTGTCTTATTTGACAGGCTAGATGAGACACTGTTAGGTTTGTGCAGGGAAACCAAGAACTCAGATCTTGTCCTATTGAAATTGTAATAATACGAGTAAAAATGCATGAAGTAGTTAGCATTAAGCAATTGCAATCAATAATTTTGTGATGCTAAATATAATCTACATTCTAGTATTTGCTTCTGATGGTACTTGCATTGCTTTTAGTATTTCTACCTTGGTTGTTTGTTTTTGAGACAGGGTCTCAGTATGTGGCGTTGACTAGACTGATTCTTGCTATTTAGACCAGGGTGATCTCAAACTAACAAATCCAACTGCCTCTGCCTCTGCCTCCCAAATACTGAAATTAAAGGCATGTACCGCCATGGGCACCTTTACTGTTATTATTTCTGATATACATTGAAAGATGATGTTTTCCTCTGCAGAGAAACTTCAGAGCTTGTAACATGATTTCTATTATAAAACGTCAACATTGTCACACTTAGGAGCTTGCGGAGAAACCAAGTATAAGCTGTTTATAGACCAGGCTGTGTCTGTCTTCAGGAGCCCTGGAAACATAGTGGCTGACTGGTTCTTCCCATCAGACTATACCTTTCTTCACCTCGCTGCACTTATTTTTAATGCAATGCTAAAAGAGATAATAACCAAGGTAAACCATGGTCTGCACAGAGAACTCCCCCAGTCATATGACTGGTGGAAAATATTCCTTGAAAACAGCAGACTAAATTGTAAACAGTTAAAGCCTTTATACTCTGTGTTCTTAGATGGGTCAACTTCTCATCTCCAAATAAACAGAAAACCATACACAAAATAATTAAATGGGTCTCAAAACAAAAATTTAGAGTCAGCAGAAGTCTGACTATAAGCAGAAAGCAAAAAATAACAATTATTAACTATCAAAAGATACATTAAACAAGAGCCAACCACACACAAACCCAATTTTAAGAACAAGATTACTAAAGAAAGATGTGAGAGAAAATGTAAAAGAAAATTAATATAATTAGCTATTATTGCCAACAACAGCAAAACATCTATAATTTATTAGCATCTAATAGGATATGCTTTTCTAGGGCAAAATGTATTCTTGAATGATATTACTGAAGGTTTGAATAAATGGTCATCACAGAATGTATTATTTCTTTGTCTTGACTTCTAAGACAATGTGTCAAACTTTAAATGGGAAAATTTGACAGAATGTGAAAGAAGTCACACTCCTAAATTTACCTTTCTTTTTCTTTTTACCCCTTCAACTATCAATAATTTATATATATGAAAACTATCATCTATATTTTGTAAACATTTTAATGTCTTAACTTTAAACATTTACCTTTTCTAAATATACACAGCTTTATTTTGTGCATACTTAGTAATTATGGAGCTATTTCATAGTGTATTAGTTTCATAACTTATGTTTAAGACTATGCCTATATTTTTCACTGGTAGAAATATAATGAAAATCTTTACATGTACATATTTGCCTCTAATAACATGAAGCTAGATATTGCATCAAATGATATAAACCACTTTAATGTTTTACACATACTTTAATTTTCTCAGCCATGACAACTCACCCTTCTAGTCTCAACATAAGGAAGTGTCTGGCTAAGCATGGTGCTGTATTTCCGTAATTCCAGCACTCAGGAGGACTGCAGGATTTAAACTTTTCCACTTTTACAACTGAATTTAGGTCTTATTTCTCTGAGAGGGGCAAACAGGTGCCTTTCCCAACAAAGGGCCATTCATCAGCAAATTGCATTCAGGGACAAGGGAGAGCATGAACATGGCCTACGTCAGCTCCACAATGTCTCTAGGACATCATGAAACCCCCTTGAAACTGACCCAAGTATGTCCACATTTAAAACCTCAGCCAATTAAAAGTGTACTAATGTAACTACTGCTTCCTTAACCAATTATGTTTGAGATAACCTAATCTCTAAAATTTCTCCAGCTATGCTTAAAAGGAGCCTGCAGGTTTCTCTTGGGGTCATTGCAATTTTGTAGAAGTGAATGACCCTGAATATGCTGATAAATAAAAACTCTGCTCTTGCATACTATTTTAGTCTAGGGTCTTCCTTCAGCATTTTTCAGACCCTCTGCAGGATAAGAGGGAGAATCTGAGACTTCAGGAACCACACTTGTGGAACCTAAAACTGCATGGTAGAAGCCCAACATTTTGTAGCTCAAGCCTGCATACCACTCTGTACCAAAATTCACTAAAGAGACACAATTAGAAATTGGTTTTTGGCTCTGTTTCTGTGTTTTATAACCCCTTTTAAAGCTTCCTCTGGCTTTACTTGGGTGTATGTGCCCCATGTTGGGTGTCATTTGTAGTAAGAAATTCCTGACTTTGCCTAGTCCCAGGGTCCAGAACTGCAGTCCCAAATAATCGCATAAAGGCTTATATTAATTACAAGCTAGTTGGTCTATGGCTCAGGCTTATTACTTGCTAACTCTTATTCTTAAACTAACCTATTTTTATCTTGTTTAGCCATGTGGTTTGGTACCTTTTCTCAAAGCAGCATTCTAGTCTTCTTTCCTTTGTGCCTCCTGGTATCTGTCCCCTTCTTCCTCTTCCTAGAGTTTGTTTTTTGGTCTGGTAGCCCTGTCCATACTTCCTGTCTGCCTTCTGATTATTCAGCATTTTATTAAACCAATAGAAGTGACAAATATTTACATTGCACAAGAGCATAATCCCACATGGTAGTATCTAAGCCTGAGCTGATGCCAAGGGGCCATGGTCCTGCTACAGTTGGGGTCTGTGGTGATGTTCATGGCCTGTGTAGGTACAAGGGTCTTTGGAACCATTCTGTGCTAAGCTGGCCCCACTCTTCACTGGCTCTAGGATGGCTGGCTCTGCCACTCACTGGATAGTGCAGCAGGTGAGCTAGCAATAACCCTTAGGGGAGAGTCACCAAAGTGTTGTAGTAAGTTTTTCCTGGGCCCTTTTGGGGCCAGAAGTTTGGAACCTGGTCTGTGGTGGCTTTTGTCCCCCAAAGAAATGAATCAGACACTTATATACTTTATACTGTTTGGCCCATGTCTCAAGTACATTATTAGCTAGCTCTTTCATCTTAATTCAACCCATTTTCATTTAATCTATGCACCACATGGCTTGGCTCATGGCTCAGCTGTGTTCCTTACATGCTTCTTCTTCTGGGGAAAGATGGAGACTGACTAACTCTACCCTTCTCCTACCTGCCTGTCCTCTGATTATCCACCCACTTCTATGGTGCTGTGCATAGGCCAAAACAGTCCTTTACTTACAGCATACAGAGAACATTTCCACCATATTTCCTCTTTTCTGTCTAATTAAAAAGGAAGGTTTCAATTTCCATATAGCAAAATTACAACAGAACAGCTCTCAAGCAGGAATTACAGTCACAATATCCAGTCTATTTGTGTTCACAAAATTATAGAGAATATTCTATTATCTACCTTATCATTGTGAGTCTAAAGTTTCATATCTAATATACCTTTTAAACTAAAAAGAACTATACCTATAATTATTAAACCTTTAACCACATCAAAGACCACAGAAGGATATATTATTATGCAAATAAACAGGAAGTGCAAGCAACTTTCAAAGTCTAGAAAATGACAGAGATGACACCTGTCTGCCTAGACAGTCACCCAAAGTTCCTTTGTAATGTTGGGGCATCCATCTTGAGCCTATATGGCCCAAAGTCTCTGGCATACCTTTCAGTGATACAGAAAATCTGACATAGTCCATCAGTTGCTTCTCCTTGTGTCCTAAAGAATGCCTGGCAAAGTTTTCTGCAAAGCAGGAACCTGAAAGACCATCTCGGCTTGTTCTGCCAAAGTTCAGAGGTCACTTTCTTATGGAACCTGCATGTCCAGTTTATACAGCATACTATCGAGCAGTCAATACCAGAACAGTTTCTTGTCTATTGGCTAACTGTTGTCACAAAGAAAATTCCACATGAAGTTTCTTCAATGCCCATCATTTTCCTGAAATACATTGGTGCTGCCAGGAGCAGACCTGTCTCACTGTCCAGAAAAGTCTAAGTTCTTAAAATATTTTAAATGCCATATTCTGCATGTCTTTGAAGTGTTTGAAGACTACCTATCTAATGGAAATATATCTTCAAAAACCTACAAATATACCTACAAAAACCTAACTAACATGACTATAAGTTTGGTTATCATAGATGACTATCAATCTACATTTCTCAATTACACATTAAAATTTTAAATGAGTTACATCAGCATCATACCTTAATCAAGAGTAGAAAAATTCATACAGCATAACAAAATTGACCTTAAGTTTATATCAATAAATCAAAATCCTCTTATCTTTTCTAATCATTTCTATATCATATCTTCCTCCCCCCTTTTTTTTAAAGATTGACTATGACCATTAACCATTTATAATGAAAACAAACATTAATAAGTAATATTTTGGGGAAATTGGACATAGTTTTCTTTCTTTTATTACTTCCTGCTGTCAAAGGATGATGACGATCTCATGGGGTTTTGAAGCTGGATTATCTCAACTGACCATCTTGGAAGCTGATCTTCCCATCAGAGAATTTCAGGTGGCCTTGGCAAATGGAACCACATTTGACTAGAACCAATCCACAGGTTTTGATCTTCTGTGGAGACAAAAGCAGAAACTCTTTTCCCAAGTAACATATTCCTATAAACAGATTTCAAAGTCAAGATATCTTTAAAGTATATGTATTTGTTTAACTTAGCAGCCTTAGAAATCAATTGTCTTTCTGCAATTAGCTCATTAAAAGTTAGAAAATTAAAAGAAAATGCAATAACCATAATCCAGACTTTCTGTTTAACTGTCATCTTTTGTGGCTTTTTTATCTTTATTTCCTATTTCTCTTTCTTAAAGGGCTTTCTTTACCCTCTCTCTCTCTCTCTCTCTCTCTCTCTCTCTCTCTCTGAAGCCTATGCATATTTTACATATGTTGTATCCCATTTAGAGGATTTGTGAGTCTAAATCTGTTTTATTGAGAATCCTTAATCATTTTCTAACCAAAAGAGCTCTTAAAATGTTGGTATCACTTTAATTGCTGACTCCACCCCTTTTGGCAGCGTTTCAATATGATGGAGGAGCCCGCACATCTCTGTCGCTGCCAGCAACCAGAGTGGACTCAGGAAATGCTGCTACCAGAAAAACCGTTTATAACTCTGTCTCCTTTCTGTTCAATATAAGCAGAAACCTTAAATCAATCACACTTATGCCAAGCCTTTCGTGAAATATATGAGTTTAAGCTGTGTGCTGCGAACGCGCCATTTTTAAATTCCTGCCTGAACACCGCACCATCTATGTACCATAAATCAATTCAAATACGCAATTCAGAAAACTGCTTTTGGCTCTGTTTCAGTGATATAGAGCGCTTTTTATGCTTTTTAAACTTTCTTAGGCTTTATGCGGGTGTTCGGCACACGTTAGGAAGCCATCTGTTGTAGTAAGTTTTTCCCGGGCGCTTTCAGGGCCAGAAGTTTGGAACCTGGTCTGTGGCGGCTTTTGTCCCCCAAAGAAATGAATCAGACACTTATATACTTTATACTGTTTGGCTCATGTGTCAAGCACATTACTAGCTAGCTCTTTCATCTTAATTCAACCCATTTGCATTAATCTACCCACCACGTGGCTCATCCCGTGGCTCACTTGTGTTCCTTACATGCTTCTTCTTCAGGGGAAAGATGGAGACTGACTAACTCTGCCCTTCTCCTACTTGCCTGTCCTCTGATTCTCCACCCACTTCTATGGTGCTGTACATAGGCCAAACCAGTCCTTTATTTACAGCATAGAGAGAACATTTCCACTACACCCAAGCACTTGGAAAAGATAGCCTTACACATCCACCATAGGCATGTACTTTACCTAAGAAGCACATTAGAGCTGACCCTGTGATTGGGAGAAAAGTGGGCTTACTCAGAGGGCATGAGAACAAGGGATCTGTTCCCACCCTATGACAGTCTGCCATGTGGTGGCATGGGCAAGAGAAACATGCCCTCTATCTTCATTGAATACCACATGTGGCAGGTGAGAGATCTGGCCCTGGGGTCACAAGAGTAGGAAAATTTGACCTGGCCCTCACTGGCTCCAGTTAATGAGAAAGCAGGCTCTGCTTCCCATCTAGGCAGCATATTAGAACTGGTCCTATTGTTTGTGATGCAGATGGGCCAGCTCTGAAGGCATAAGAGCAACAGAACTGATCCTGACCCCCTAGTCTGCTATGTGGTGGCATGGGTGATAGAAATATACTCTCTCCACTCCACCTCTTGCTACTCATGGCAAGCTAGAGAGTTGACCCCAGGGTCACAAGAATGAAAAAAACTAACCCTGACCCTCACCAGCTACAGCACACAAGTGAGTAGGCCCTGTGCCCCACTTGGGCTGCACATTAGAGCTGACCCTGTTGTCAGAGTCGAAGGTGAGCTGGCCATGAGAGCATGAGAGCAGGAAAGCTGACACCCTTTTTGGTCTGTATTCCCACAACAACCAGGCCACTTTGCCTGAGCAAAACAGTAGAGCTGGCCCTGGAGATATGAATGAGGAAAGGGCCAGATCTGAGGACCTAAGAGCAGGAGAACTGGTTTTGCTCCTTGCTGCAGGCTTCATTGTGTAAGCTAGCCAAGGTAGTGCTGGAGAGCCCACTGGGTAGTAACAATGAGGGAAAGCTAGCTAGCTGGCCAACCAAGGCCCCAAACCAAAGCTCTGAGTTGACCCACCCCAGCATCCACAGAATCTATGAACTATTAAAGCATGTGAAGGGGATGAGCCCACAGATCCAAAACAGCAGAATTTCCATGAGACAGGACAACAGGATAGTCAAGAGGAATCCTAGTGAGAGCCTGTTATTGGTGGTGTAGCAGAAGCCAGAGGCCTCAAGCCAGACCAATGACTGTCAGCAATGAATACTTGAAACTGAAGATGAATGGACTAAAGGAAAAACTGTGTGCCTCAAAGGGCTACACTACAGCTTCAGTACGTGTGATGAAATACATGATGTAAAATTCACAAAGAATCAAAATAATAGAAAAAAAGATACACTTCCCCAAAGAAATATGGCCAAGAGCAATAGAGAAGAACATCAGATGTCCTTCTCTGACTTCCATGCATATGCAGGGGAGTATACACCCTATACACACACACACCCTTGCACACTCAAACACATGCATACACACACAATTACATTCATCTGTATGCACATAAAAGGTAGAAAGTAAGAAACTCAAGTCATCCAATCAATAATGTACTAATAGACTGAAGAGACAGTCCCAAAGAGAAGCACTAGGCCAATAAGTATATGAGATAATGTGCATCATCCCTATACAAATGTACTGAGTGGTTTTGTTTGTCAACTTGACACAAGCTAAAGTCATCAGAGGAAGGAGCCTGAGCTGAGGAAAAGCCTAGTTGAGATCCAGCTGTAAAGCATTTTCTCATTTAGTGGACAATGGGGAAGGGCTCAGCACATGGTAGGTAGTGCTATCCCTGGGCTGATGGTCTTGGATTCTTAGAAGGTGGCTTGAGCAAGCCAGGGGATGCAAGCCAGTAATAAGCTCCCCTCCATGGCCTCTGCATCAGCTCCTGTCTCTGAGATCCTGCCTTGTTTGAGTTCCTGTCCTGATTTCCTTCAGTGATAAACAGCAATGCTGAAGTGTAAACCAAATAAACACTTTCATCCCAAACTTGCTGGTCATGGTATTTGATTACAACTTTAGAGCTTTAGAGATCTAAAAATGCATTTTTTTTTAGATTGCAGTTGGCTAGATAACCATCTGCCAAAAGGTAGGCCCTGATAGCTAACACCTTTGAATACTTCCTTTCTTGGGAAGAAGAGCCTGACAGGCATATGTATGCCAAGAATCTTGAGAGGGAGATCAGTCTAGATAATCCAACAAGTGTATTTATAAGAGGCAAGATGAGAAGAAGGCAATATGAAAAGAGACAGTGATATCTCCACAAGCTCAGTAATGAAAACACCTATTGGAAGAACTATGGTGGCTAGGGTGTGAATATGGGACAAGTCCTTCTTTTTATACAAGTCTCACTTTGAATTGATGATGTGACCTTGAGCTAGAATCAGAAGCTCAGAGAAGCAGAGATTGTCTTATTGAGTCCCTACAAGGCAGTGAGCCCTTTTGGATGTTGAACTTTGGCCTTCAGAACTGTCCAATAAAAAGTTTCCTGCTTTAAAGACTATCCAGTCTCTGGCCATTTGTTATGGCAGCCTTAGAAAAAGACACATCTATTTATATTACACTTACTTTAACATGAATAGAGAAATAGATTCCTAATGATAAAGTTCTCTGAAGGTCCTTAGCATAGAAAAATTTTACACAGGTCTCACCCTGAATCAACTGTGTGACTTTGAACAAGAACCTAACCCTTTCTGTTAATTTCTTTGTATTTGTTGAACTAGGTATTGTTAAATCTGGATTACATCAATAAAATCTGTATTTCTTGAAACAGTGGCTACTTTATTAACTGAGGGAGAAGCACAACTAATAATAACAGAGTCACACACATATACACAAAGCCAAATATGCACACATGCATACACACTTGCACACACAGAATCAAATACGAAAAGACACACACATCTCTTAAATGCATATTTTATAAGGAAGCTTGTCTGAAGGGGAGAAATAAGGCTAACTATGTCTGTTCCTATTTGTCCCATCATTTTTTCATATAGTCTTTACTATATGATGCGTACCGTAACAATCAGTACAGTCAGGGGACAGAGATCACACAGTGGATTAAACCCAAGTGGAACATAAAAAAGAGATTAAACAGTGACAAAAACAGCAATTATAAGACAAAAAGAAACTCAATGCAATACAACATGGTACTAGAAAAGCACTCAAGGAAAAATCAAATGAGAATGTGTTCAGGGAAGGGGCTTAACCACTAGACTGCAGAGAAACTGGGTGATGTGGTCAGGGCAGCATTTATCTGAAACTCTTGGTGCATGCCAGGCCACTCTTCTGAGAGCAGGAAGTGGGCAGGTGAACAGCAGCTGGTGGCATGGTACTGACTGGGGAAGAGACCCTCAGAATGCAAGCAATAAAAAAAGTTTGCAAAAGAAATGACCACTTACTACAGAATGCTCTGGATCACGATGGCTTCATGCAGTCTACAGAGATGCCTGCATCTACATCTGCACAGCTACAGAAAGGACATCCTAAAGCTAAGCATTCAAGATCATAGATGGCTGTATCCAGGGCTGCTGAATGGGATGGTCTCTAACAAATGTGTTCATGCCCAAGTTGCTAAAAACTGCAGCATGCACCAGAAACCTCAGGAACCTCTCCTCAGAATAAGCCTCTTAAAAAAATTGACACTGTTCTTGATTTAAATGAGAAACAGTTTAAAAACTCTACTATAAAAGATATATTGTAGAAAAATTTGAACTAAGAATTAATAACTGATACTATCGCAAAGTAATATTACCTGCAGTCACCACAGCAGAAATACTGCCAGTAAATAGTAGATCCAAAAGAATTATGTCCATAGCTACAAATAATAGTTAATTCTTCAAACTATGTTCCAACTATACCCCAAGAGTAATACATTAAAAAAATTTCCACTGAAAGCTTTTCATCAGTAGCTCTATATTTTAAGTCTGTTCTTATAATTATGTTCATGGGGTAAAGATTCATATGAGGATGCATATTCATTATTGTAGTGGGAATACGTTATTATGTTGTAAAAAGTTGCCCCACCTACTAGTTTAATGAATGCTGATTGGCTGAAGGCAGACAGAAAGTGTGGGAGGAGCTACCAGACTGAGAAAACTCTGGGAACAGGAAGAACAGAGCAGAGATGCCAGAGAGAGCTGGATGCGTCATCAGCAGAAGCAGAAGAAAGAAGCTGAAATGCTGCTCTAAGAAAGGTACTGAACAAGATAAGAATTGTGTTAGTTTAAGAGCAAGAGCTAGCTAACAATATGCCTGGACCGCAAGTTAATTAGCAAGCAAACCATAATGAATATAAGCATTTGTGTGATTATTTGGGCCTAAGCATCAGTGGAGCTGAAAGTCGGTCCAAACCTCCGGGCAAGGACCAAGAGTCTGGGCCAGAAACATACTACTACACATCATTTTTGCTAAGATGAAGTAAATGACAAAAGCCTCTCAGCTTCCTTGATTTTTGTTCTACTCTCTTGTTGTTTTTTAAGACAAGGTCTTCTGTGGCCCAGGTTGACTTGGACTTTGTTGTACAAAGAAGAATTACTTCAAACTCCTCATTGTTCTATATCCCAGGCTTTTTCTTAGTGTGAAGGCTGAGACAAATACCCTTTTTTTCTTTATTAAATGCCCCTCTACTCTCTGAAAATATACCTTTAGATTTCTTCAACACACTCACCACACTCTTATGTAATTAACTGCTACCTATATGTTTCCCCATCTAAACCCAGCCTGTTCAACTACAAAGGCCAAGCTTTACTTAGTCAGTTAAGTAGATAGCAGGATGCAAGCCAATGCCTTACCTCACAGTAGGAACTTAGTGTGTTGAAGGTCCACCAAAACAAAATTCACAAAGCAGATTTCTTTAGACAAGTCATTTCTAGAATATGATTCAAGGTCAAAAGTGCCCAGTGGTCAAGAGATTCAAGGACACAGAGCATTTCTTCTAGGATTCTTGATGTCATGCAAAGTACACCACATGAAAAGGATCAGAGAGTGGATATGCAAAGTCAAATACTAAGAGACTCAACATTTTTTAAAAGAGATTTTATTTTATTGTCCTATATGAGGCCACTTTTATGCAACTATACTTTGAGTATATCTATCCCCTCTGTACTCACCTACCTTCCCATTTATGTTCTGTGTTCTCCCATTAGTCTCCATTTTCTGTGTATACATTATGTATCTATAAAGCATAAGGCCTGTAAACGAGAAGAAATATGTGGTGTTTGTCTCTTTTGAGACTGACATAATTGACATAATATCATCACCTCCATAAGCATTCATTTTTTTTTTTGCAGGTGACTTAACTTTATTCGTCCTTATAGCTGAAATAATTCCATTATTTATGTAAACCAGATTTTCTTTCTCTATTCCTTTGTTAATGGATACCTGAATTGACTCCATAATTAATGTACCTTTGAAAGACGAAACCAAACAGGAATCTGCAGTAAGAACAAGATAACTAATGCCAAAAGAAAAATGTAAAGTATGTGGCATGATTGAAAGACTGGGAGTTTTCTAGAGAGAATGCTGGTGCAGGGGAGTACTATGAGCAGTTTGGAGGAAGTCTGGACTAGTTCTGAGTGTGACATGCCTCCTACAGTTCTGGTACCCTCTGGTGTATGTTTGTGGAGAGATGTTGAGGTCACATTCACCAATAATATTGTTAGAGTCTTTAGAGGGAATGTTTCTCTCTTCCCTCTAACGAGTCTTTGACTGCTGTCTAGAGATATTCATAGTTCACCATCAATTATAACTAAGCAGCATCAGCACCACAGGCATAGGTAAGTTCCTGGAGGACATCTACATTCTCTGACCTGTAACAAGTACCACCATAACCAACAGCTTTCTGTGGCTATAAACTTCTATCTCTTTTTATCTAGGCCTCCTTTACTCAGGTCACAAGTTGCTCACAGAATAGACTTTTGTCCATTATTTCCTACACAATCTCCTTTCAAGTCTAAAATTCATATTTGCATGTGTTTATCCATGTTATTTAAAATCAAGTTGATCCAAATCACATTCTTCATTTGTAGTCATATATTTCTTTCCACCTGTTTGACTCCTGCTTGATGCTTGGTTGTCAAGTCTCTACAGCCATAACCTTCTAAACTGGCTCTTCAGAGACAGTATGCTAACATATGCCAGCTCTGACCCTCAAATATATTTATAGTCAACTTTATGATCAAAATATTGACAGGAGAGGTGTAATGAATCTCCATTGACAATATAGAGAGTTATATATAGTGATTTTTGAGGCCCAATATCTAGAAATAATGCTAATTTTATTGATGTCTGAGAAACATCAAATAATAGTAAAATTCCTCAGTTTATCAAGCAAAATAAAATAAAATTTCAACAAAGCAAAAATGTATAAAACTGATGTCACTATAATCAAAAATTTCATGAAACCATAATACTTATTACATATATATATAATTGTCAGTTATGAGTTATAACAATATTCAAAACTAAATGAGTAGCATCTTATATACATACCATTATTATTGTTCTAAACTACTTAATAGAATTTCATGATTACTAGCCTAGGAATTCTTTTTTTGGATTCTTCCTTAGGAAAATAATGATGCATAAGACAACGGGATTTTGGAACATCAATTTTGCTGTGAAGAGATATAATTAGAATCTGGACAAGATCCACATTTAGTTCACAGAGCTTCCAGAACATTTCCTAAATGATTCCAGATTCAATTTTAAGCACAAGTGAGTCTCTCATAATTTATTGTAGGCATTACAAGTTTTCAAATTTTATTTTACTTTTGACAGATATGAAATATTAATAACTAAGCTTTCATATCCAAGCAAGACAAGTGATTGAGAATGAATTTATACCCATTCTTATACAACTAGGATGCGAGTCTAAATGTGCAAAAAACAAAAGGGATTTTATCTGTTTTATTTCCTTGAATTTAGATAAAATTTATATTAAAACAAGGTCTGTCTTGACAACCAAACATAACTGTAGAAAGCAACTCCACTGTCCATTGTATAAGAAAATCAAAATGATCACACCATCAAATTCTTTTAAATATTTATAATAATAACATTCCTGGGGCTGGAGAGATGGCTCAGCGGTTAAGAGCACCGTCTGCTCTTCCAGAGGACCCGGGTTCGATTCCCAGCACCCACATGGCAGCTAACAACTGTCTGTAGTTCCAGTTCCAGGCAAAAAAACCAAGGCAAATAAATAAAGTTTAAAAAAATAATAATAATAACATTCCTAAATTTAAAAGTTCAATCGCTCCCATAATTTATGATGTAGAATATTGCTATGGGTTTCCTTTGCTTGCTATAACAGTTTCAATACATTGGATAATAAGTAGTGCACCAATACCATAGGTCAGTCTGATCATGTTACTGCACAGAAGGGATAAACTTGAAAAATCAGGGATGCAAAGTGAGAAAAATTTATAGGACAAAATATTGGTTGAAAGAGGGATTCTAGGGGATGGGAGAACTGCATGGAGATGAGAAAGTTACACATAAGTGGAAGTGTGTGGGGAATACTCCAGAAATTGGCAGGTACAAATAGACAGCTATGTGTCAAAACTTCACCCTCCCCCAAGCAAAGAATGAGCCACCAACAGGAACAGGCAGAGTAATATCCAAATACAATAAGTCACAGGGGCAAAAGAAAATACACAAGATAATAGATATAAATATTTTAAATGATATTTCCCTGATAGTAAAAAAATTAACTTTAATTCAAAATGAAATACAATAATATTCAGAAGAAAACAAATGTATCATTTTTGAATAGCTTAAAACTCACATCTGGCATTCAGTCAAAAATGACAATTATACGTAAAAGTAGGAGAATACAACACATTATAAAGGAGAAAAATCAATTACTAGAAAGCCTACAAGACATCATAGATTACAGAATTAATGGGAAAGGACATTAAAAACAGCTATTATGACTATATCCTGTATGGTCAAACCCTGACTAATTTAATTACTCTTGGCAATAATACTGTGCACTGAATTTCAAGTTTGGGTATTATATATCAGTCAAAAACATGCCTATTTTGTTGTTGTTCTTGTTACAGAAAAATTGAAGGATTGTGGCACTTAAATAATTCAAAACATTTATGCCCTTTTAAAAAGAATGTTTTTCTATATTGGATAAAGTCAGAAGTTAGTGAACTATTTCTGTCTGCTGAATTCAAAAGAAAAATGTATCACTGCCTGAACACTTTCGACATACTATATTGCTTTATGAAATTTCCAGTATCAAAGCATATTGGAAGTTGAGGGGGAGAAATTAAAAGCCCAAATCATTCAAAGAAACCTATAATGTAATGGGATTTAGGTAACAGCCAAATGTAAATTGAAAATGGTCAAGTATACTGCCATACTCAGCCCACCAATACACAGCCACAGGCATGGTCTAAGTTAATAAAGTGATGAAATATTTTGAGGGATAGCCAAGGCAGATGAGCTTTGAAGTGAGTGTGATGCACATTTAAGCAACAAATTATCCCCTGCAGGTGTCTAGGGTATAGTTCATTTCCTTCCCAGGCTCACCAAATAATCACCCAGCATTGCTCAAACCACTTAAAATGCCCTAGAAATTGGACTCAGCCTAGTTCCTTAAGCTAAACAAAAAGAAATCAAGGACAGAAATGGATAGTTTTTTTGGAGGAAGAGTAAGTGTTGCTGCTCAACTTTATATTGTTTCTGAAACATCTGTCATTGGAGAGCCAAAACAAAGACAAAAAAAACTTCAATTGGACAAATGAAGGAGCGAATTATATTTACTTATATTCCCTCTTTCTCACTAATTTCATAAGCTTGTTCATTACAAGTCACCCTGTGTACCTCTCATATAGTGCCTACTGATTCCTAGATGCTGTTCTCATCATTTGCCCAGAGAACTCCTGTTCTCCCATCTTAATATCATATAACTCAAGCCCTGAAATAGGTGGTCCTGGTGCAGCTCTCTTGGAGAAAGAGCATGCCTTCAAACAGCTAAGCTCTCAAGGGTCAATCCTATCTCCAGGAGCCACTGGCTTGGTGCCTCATATACCAAGCTTCAACATCCTTATGTATGGAAGACAAAGCTGGGGATGTCCACTGGACGTTTTTAGTAAGAATAAAATGAGATAGTTTATGTAGGTGACTAGTTTTAAGTACTTGATAAGTGATAGCCACTTACATATTCTAGTATACATACCGGGATTTCAGAACAGTGGCATCCCTTTATGTAAGAACTATTTAACATATGCACATGCACGTGTGCGTGCACGCACACACACACACACACATACACACTCATACACACACACACACACTTCTTAGCACTGTTTTCTTTCCTACTTTCCCTTCCCTGTACTGTCTTCTACTCCTCCTCCTGATTTGTTTAGTCTTTAATAGTCACGGACAGATCTCGCCAGAAATAATAAACCATCACCACCTTCTATATTTTCTATATTGTGTTGTACTTGTTAATTTTGCAAATTAACAGATTTTATTTTCCAGTAAGACAACTTCTATATACTAATTTTTAATTTGAAGGACATTTGGTCTTTCTCATACATAAGATTTTATTTATTCATTTATTTGGACAATCTGAGGTCTTTAGTGACAGGGAGTTAGGATCTTATTGATAATTCCTTTCTCATATGGTGGGTGCTGTTGTGATTACCTGTTATACAAAATTCAGAAGAGATAGAAAATGTTTGATGAGTGTATAAACAGAAAAGGACTTGAAGGTGTTATGTCTAGGTATTAATTTTGCCTGAATAACATACCAAAGACAAAAGAACTGAGAAGTGGAAATACGTGAAACACATGGGTTTCTCTTCTACCTGCAAAGTTTAAAAATAAGGTGTCATAATTTTTACTTTCATCCTGTTTGGTTTTTATCTTTCAGATTTTTTTTTTACCAAAGATGCAAGATTTAATCATTTATTCATTGCTGAAGTGTAGTTAAACCCATTAACCCCTAACCCCTTTAAGTCAGATGTAAAATAAATTTTTTAAAAATATAAAACATCAAGATTGAGCGATATGATAAAGAAAAATTGATTCTTTGAAATTTAACACAACTCTGTGAATTATAAAGGCTATCAACATGGTAGAAATAACTTATGGGTATAATTAAGGCTTATAATAATACTTGTTTTAAAAGGAATTCACTATATCTGATAAAAAATAAGACTGTCATGTTTCTCTAAGACAATATACATAAACATGGATTTAATACTTGTGAAAGCTATTCCCAAGACCATCAAAATAAATAATAAATAAAACACCAGAGAAAGATAAGTCTATATGAAAATAAATACAAAACACTCCATGTTTCAGCTATCTTCAAAAAATAAACAATTTATGTCATTGAGTTTGAAAACAAGCAGGTTCTCTACCATCTAGATTGATTAAAGTAGCCTTTAAGAGGACATGTGACATTTATTCCAGTGCCCAATCAGTGTTCTGACCTCTAGTTTGACTTCTTAAATATATTCACTGTGGTGAATTTGAGCTCCTTTGAATGTATGATTACCTAACTATGAGTCAAGCTCTCAGGCAGGAAGTAACTCCAGATTCAGGAGATCTGAACCCTTTCCTGGCCTCCATGGGCACCTGCATTTAAATACACATTTCTACCATGATTAAAAATAAAAATATTTTTAAAATATCTATTTACTGGTTCATTAACTGCAGTGTTCTCTAAATAAGACTTAAGCCTAATTCATCTAAATTCATAGCATACTGCATTATGCTTAATGTCCAGAGAGTACACAACATACTTTAGACAGGAGCATGTTTAATATTAAATTACCATGTTTGGAGACAATTGACTTCTCTATTAAAGTTACTTCACAGATATTTAAATTGCATTTCCCACTAAAGCTCAACCTTTCTGATATTTGCATAAAATGACAGTTATTAATATGGGGTGATTCTTGGGTTGGCAAATTTCCCACTAAATTTATTTAAAATGTATATTTTATGTGACACTTATGTAATATTTTCTGTACACCAAGAACGATTCTAAGTGCTTTATAAATAATGACTTGAATTATCCCCATAACAGACTATGAATGATATATTGCTATTTCCATTTGCAGCTGGCAAAGTAAAGATCCACAGAAGTCAGGTACTTGGCAAAGACTGGACAGTTTGTAAGGAAAAGAACCAAGATTCAAATTCAGACTATGTGACTCTCGGGCCTCTATTACAGGTCTAAAGGGCTTGTAAGTCATTTTACAGCCAGGAAGTGAATGGGCATGTTTGTATATAAGAACCTTAATGTATGTGTCTTATCTTCTCTTCTTTCCTGTATAACCTTCTTCAATAGCTAACTTTTATTTTAGTTTTTCAGCATTTATTTCTATTTTTCATGGATGTGTGTTTTCCTTGTATGAATGCATGTAAGTAAACCACCTGCATGCCTGGTGAACATGGAGGCCTGAAGAAGGTGTTGGATCTTTTAGATCTAGCGTTATAGGCTACTGCAAGGCACAATGGAGATGCTGTGAACTGAACCCAAGTCACCTGCAACAGCAGCAAATGCTCTTAGCTGTTGAACCATCTCTCCAGCCCAGCAGATGTCCTTTTGACTTCACATCTTCAGGTAAGAATTTTATTGTATTACTTTCTCTCTAGAGAGCCTACCTTACTTTACAAAGGAGAAACAACAAGAAAATAAAAAGCTCTATAATCCACACCAAAAAAAAAAAAAAAAAAAAAAACCCTAGGAAGAATACGTTAAAAAGAAAATACTTTTAAATGAATATGAGCAAAATTCTCATCTTTTCAAAACAAGAAAGGATAATGGTTTCCTAAGGTGGCTTTTAAGTTTTATACAGGATATAAAAGGATGTAAGGGCTCTCCATAAAAATCTATTTTCATATTTTTTTGATCTTCAGATGTTACTAGGATTAGGTGCAGCTGACCTTAACTCTCTTCTCTTCTGTCACAGAAATGAATTAGTTTCTCTTCAGCCAAACACTTCACCAGACAGTGAGAAGAAGCCATCTTTATACTAATCAGTCCCCTAGAAATTTCTTCAGCAGCATCTTCACTGAAAGAAATGGGGTCCTTTACTAGCATTTCAATTCAGCCACAAAGGGAAAAGCAATAAGAGAGACTGCCAGGACTAATTGAAAAGTGTGTAATAAAAGGGATGGTATCAATTAAATTGTTATGTTCTTAAAAGGATCAATAAGGGTCATTGAAAAGATGTTTTGGCACCATTTAGAAAATTGATGAGGAAGATTCTTTGGGAGATTAACTTAGAAAATTGTGTTTTTAGCAAGCTAAGGTATAAGGACCAAAATGTACACTAAAATAAGCCCTTAGCCTGTCTCTAAAGGGAAGGAAATTTCCAATTATAAAAGAATTAATCACCTTCAGACTTCACAATATGAATTTTTCAATAAAATTCTATAGGAATAAAGACCATAATGGGCAGAATTATAAGTGAGTGATCTAACAAGAGGGGAGTGCTGGAGAGGTGACCCACCTGGTAAGTACTGGCTGCTCTTCCAAAGAACTCAGCTTCATCCCTAGCATCCAGTATGGTGTCTCACAAGTATCTCTGAGTTTGGTTCCAAGGGAATCTATTGCTTTCATCTTGCCAGAATTATGCATGCCCATGGCTCACAGACATACATACAGGAAAAATACCCATACATATAAAATAAAATTAAAAATCTTAAATAGGGAAATGAAGAGCAAATACACATTCATCAACCTCTAACCTCTAAACCCACCAGATAATTCTCTCTGTGGCCTACCAGTTCCTGAACATCCATACACTGAAAATATTCAGTTAAACACCAAAGTGGACCCTGCTCTCAACTTCCAAATACCTAGAATTCTCTTTGAGTAGCTGCTACATTCTGCGTAGTACAACTCTTTGAGAATTTTAGTTGCCTTAGTCTGTTGGACTTAGTAGTTTTTGGAAGTCTTCTGGCTCCAATGGGCTTGCACATCCTTACCCCATCTCTGGAATTTCCCTCAATGCAACAACTAAGCAATCATAAACCTCATTCCCCAACCATAACCACCTCTGAGTCTCAGTAGTCAGTGTGTTTTCTTGCATGGTTCATAGTAAATTAAAAACAATCTTTTCATATATTTTTTGCTGTTCATTGTTGCTGTTGCACAAGATTGATGAGTAAATCTAGTCCCAGCTTTGTCAAGCAGAAGTCCCTCTCAAAGACCCTTTTAACCATTTGTAGAACAAAATCTCATTTTCTAATAAAAATACAAAGGTTATGTAAGCATACAACTGTTTCCTCACATATTTGCTTGCAAGAAAGATATTTCTTAGTGAAGCTGTGGAACTCTTTTCCTTATAACTTTTGTAAGCCTTTCCCTTTATGTATGTGCTTGTGTGTGTGTGTGTATACATGTGTGTATACATATATTTCCCATAAATTAACTTAAAATGAGTCATTGAAAAAATAATATTTTCAATTATAAAAATTCTAAGAACAAATTAAATTTAATTTCTAGGATTAAGAAAAGATTATTAGGCAAATACCACTGTTATTCCAATAGCTGTTTAAAACTAAAACACATACACAGAGGGAGAGAAAGAGACGGAGAGAGAGAGACAGAGAGACAGAGAGACAGTCATACACACCCCAAATTTAAAACAATGTGAAAAATGCCAAATTTTAAAAATTAACAGATAAACCACAAATAGACAGAAGTGAATTTTCAAATTACATATCTGATAATAAACTTATAGCTATAAGAAAAAGTCTTCAATCTTAATACAACAAGATATGAGTTAAAATCCAGGTAAATTTTGGAGTCCTATGGCAGAATCCTGTTCTAACATTTTACCTCTACTCCTCTGGGACTCAACCTGCAGATACAAACCTGTGACCTATTCCCAATTGCCATCTCAGCCTTTCCTCTTATCCTAGCTCCATTGCTTTCTGTCACCCACTAATCAGCAGAAGCACTTTCTTCCAGAAACCCAATAGCAACCACACTTGCCCAGAATCCAAAGTGAACAAAAGTGACCAAAGAATAGAACATCTGCCCAGCAAAGACAAGACCAGATATCTGCACCACTCTTTAAACATCATAATTTCATTTGTCTAGATTCCAATGCAAAAACAAAAACACGAATATTCATGACAATATGCTTCTTTAGAATCCAGTAACCTTATTGCAACAGGCCCAAAAATGGATTTCAAAATAACTACTATAACTATGTTGAAGGACCTTAAAGAGGTTATGAATAAAAGCCTTAACAAACACCTTGAAAAAACAAACAGCTGAATGAAAACATTTTAAGACACAAAAGTTTACTTTAACAAATCTTAAAATAAGAAAAAAAAAAAAAAAAAAAAAAAAAAAAAAAAAAAAAAAAAAAAAAAAAAAAAAAAAAAA
>PVIH01011308.1:0-47191 GCA_004025045.1 Sigmodon hispidus | reverse complement strand
TAGAGTGTCATTCACAAACCTCAGAGGTAAGTCTTACCAACATATGAAAGAAAGAATTTCAGATCTTGGAGACAAGGTAGAAAAAATGGATAGGTCAGATGAAGAAAATGTTAAATCTAAAAGGATTTAGGTATAAAACATCCAGGAAATCTGGGAAAATATGAAAATACCAAACCTATAAATAATAGGTATAGAGGAAGGGGGAAACCCAGGTTGAAGTAACAGAAAATGTTTTTAACAAAACCATAGAAGAAAATTTTCTTAATCCAAAGAAGGAGATACATAATAAGGTACTAGGAACATAAAAATACCCCATTGCACACAAAAATCAAAACACTAAATTGCATAACAAAGAAAGGATATTAGAGGGAAAAAAAGACCAACTCATAAACAATGGCAGGCCTATTACAATAACAACCAGATTCTCAGTAGAGATGCTTAAAGCCAGAAAGGACTGGACAAATGTTGTACAAAGTCTCATTGACTACAGATGTCAACCTAGATTACAATACCCAGCAAAAGTATTGAATGGAAAAAGAAATGGAATGGAAAGAAAAACATTCTTGATATAACCAAATTTAAGAAATTTCTATCTACCAATCCAGCCTTACAGAAGACAGTAGATGGAAAACTTCAGTCTTAAGAGGTAAACTACATCAAAGAGAACACAAGGAATAAGTAATCTCATAACAGTAATTTAAAAGATAGGAGGAGAAACCTCACAATATAACAACAAAATAACAGGAAACAATGACCACTTTTCATTGCTAGCTCTCAATATAATTGGCCTCCATGTGTTAACAGATTGAATTAGAAGACAGGACCCATCTTTCTGAATCAATCAAGAAAGGCATCTTACAAAAAAGAACAGACCTCAAAGGAAAAGGACAGAAGATATTTCAAGTAAATAGATCCAAGAAGAAAGAAGGTATAACCATGTTAATATCTGACAAAATAGACTTCAAATAAAAATTAATTAGAAGAGAGGGAGGACACTACATACTCATTAAAGAAAAATTCCACCAAAAGGTTATTGCAGTTCTTCAAATGTATTCATCTAAAACAAAAGCACTCAAGCTTATAAGAGAGACTTCTGCAGTTACAATCACATATTAACCTCCAAACAATGATAGTGGGGACTTCAATATCCCACTCTCACCAATAGACTAGTCATTCAGATAAAGACAAAACAGAAAAATGTCATAAATCAAACAGACCTTACAGATATTTACAGTACATTTTACCCAATGTGAAAGAATATACTTTTTTTCTCATCAGCTCATGGAACTTTCTCCAAAATTAATCACAGCTTGGACACAAAGTAATTCTCAACAGATATAAGAAAACTGAAATAGCACCCTGTACCACAATGAATTAAAGCTGAATACTGACAGCAGAAGCAACAGAAAGTATACAAACTAATAGAAACTGCAAAACTCACTGCTGAATAAAAAAAATGGGTCAAGACTGAAATCAAGAGGATATTAAAATCTTCTCAGAATCAAAATAAAATGAAAATACAACATACCAAATCTATAGGACATATTAAAGGTTATTATAATAGGTAAGCTTATAGTACTAGTGCCTACATATAAAACAAATAAACAAAAAACTAGAAAGATCTCATATAGGTGATTTAGTGATACAACTCAAAAGTTTTAGAATGACAAGAAAGAAATAGTCCCAGAAAGAGATGTGAAGAAATAAACTCAGGGCTGACACCAATGAAATAAAAATAAACAAATTACAAAGAATTGATAAAACAAAGAGATGTGTCTTTGAGGAGACTGATGTTTGGCTGATGTTTAGTAAAATAAAAATGGAAAGAGAAGATCCAAATTAATAAAATTAAAAGTAAAAGGGAGATATTAAAAGACAGGAAATTCAGAGGATCACAAAGACATTCTTTTTTAAAAAAAAAAAAATCTTTACTTTATTAAACAGGAAAAGTTAAAAGAAGCAGGTAGATTTCTTAATAAATAAATAAATAAATAAATAAATATATTTTTAAGGAAGTTAAGTACATCTATAACTTCTAGTGTAATAAAATTAATAATTAAGTTTCTTAATCAATAAGAGCCCAAGGCCAGATGGATTCATCAGAGAATTCTACAAACTTTTCAAAAAATAATTAATGCCAATACTACTCAAATTGTTCTGCAAGAAGAAACTGAAGGAATATTTTTCTAATTTTTTATTGAAGCCACTATTATCCTGATCAAAACCACAAAATGATCAAGCAAAACAAAAGGAAAACTATGAACTAATATGCCTTGTGACATAGGTGCAGATTCTCAATTAACTACTTTTTAAAAAATTTAAGAATATATCTAAAAGATTATCCATCATAACCAAGTTAGCTTCATATCTCAGGTGGAAGAATGAATCAACATATATAAATCAATAAATGTCACAGAGCATTTAAACTGATAGCCAAAGGAAAGCAACATGGTCATCTCATTAGATGCAGAAATGTTTTTCACAAAATCCAAATCCCTTTATAATAAAAGTTCTGGAGAGATAATGGATACACACCAACATAAAAAATGTAACTTCACAACAAGTGTACAATCAACATCAACCTAGATGGAGAGAAATTCAAAGCATTTTCACTAAAAGCAGAAACATGCTAAGAATGTCCCTTCTCTTCATCTCTAATCAGTAAAATACCTAACATCTTATCTAAAACAATACAGCAATGGGAGGAGATCAAGGGGGATACAAATAGGAAAGGAAGAAGTCAAAGTATTGCTATTTTCATATGATATAGCTTCATACATAAAAGGCTCCCCAAAATCTGCCAACAAACTTCTATAGCTGATTAACACTTTCAGCAAAATAGGAGGAAACAAGATTAACTAATAAAGATGAGTAGGCTTTTTATAAACAAATGGCAAATTGACTGAGAAAAAAATCAGGAAAATAGTGCCTTTTACAAAAATATCAATATATTTCTTAAGATAACTCTAGCCAAGCAGGTAAGACTTGTATAATAAAACCTTAGGACACTGAAGAAATAAATTGAGAAAAAAACTAAAAATGGAAAGATGTCTTATGTTTATGATTAGTAAAATTAATATTGTGAAATAGCTGCTCTACCAAAAGTAATCCACATCAATATTCAAATGCAGTTCTCCACAGATATTGAAAGCCCAATTTTTTGGGGTTGGGCGTGGAACACAGCTGGCATAACAGTAACAGAGGAACAGCCAAGTCCCTATGTGCACAGCTGAGAGGTCAAAGGTCAAATGATGACTTCTAACACTTGAACCCAGGCCCTGAGATGGGCACTCAGCTTCAGCTCAAAACACAGTCTACCCAGAACATGGCTGGTGTAAGAGCAGTGAGGGAACAGCCAAGTCCCTGGGCACACAGCTGAGAGGTGTTAGGTCAAGAAGTGACAACTGGCATCATAGCACTGCAACCTCACAAGAGCTGCTGACCATCTGAAAACATAGCTGATTAAGAGCCCTCAGACCAACATCCCACTAAGAGCTGACCAAGAACTAACCAAGAGTGAATTGAGAAAATAATGGGCAGATGGCAGTTCAAGAATACATACAACAATCAAAGGTCAACAAGACAATATCAGAAGAAGCAAGTGGTTCTATAGTTTAAAAACCTGAACATAACAATGAAGAGGGAACAGAAGGAAATGACCTTAACAATAGCTTTATAAAACTAATAGAAACTTTAAAAGAGGATATAAAAAAAAAACTCCCTTGAAGAAGTAAAAGAAAGCACAAACAGAAAATTAGAAGGGATGAACAAAGCCCTGAAAGAAAATCAAGAAAAATAAAACAAACAGGTGAAAGAAATTTACCAAGAATTAAAAATGAAATAGAAGCAATGAAAAAGGCACAGAGACAAAAGCTAGAAATAGAAAATCTTAAAAAAAAAGACCCAGAACCAGAGATTAAAGCATAACCAACAGAATCCAAGAGATGGAAGAGAGAATCTCTGGGGTGGAAGACTCAACAGTGGTAATACATACATCAGTTAAAGAAAACACTAAAACCAAAAAAGTCATAACACAAAATACCCAGGAAATATGGGACACCATGAAAAAGCTAAACCTGAAAATAATTGGAATCAAAGAAGGAGAAGAATACCAGCTCAAAAGCACAGAAAACATATTCAAGAAAATCATAGAAGAAACCTTCTCCAACCTAAAGAAGGAAATGCCTGTAAAGATACAGGAAGCCTATAGAAAACCAAATAGACTAGACCCACATAAAAAGTCTGCTTGCCATATAATAATCAAACCACTAAACCTATAGAACAAAGAAAAAATACTAAGAGCTACAAAGGAAAAAGGCCAACTCACCTATAATGACAGACCTACCAAAATAACACCCGACTATTTAATGGAAACAATGAAAGCAAGAAGGTCCTGTCAGATATTATATAGAAACTAAAAGCACATGGATGCCAATACTAGAATACTGTACCCAGCAAAACTATCAGTCAACATACATGGAGTAAACAAGATATTTTATGACATAACCAGATTTAAACAATACCTAACTACAAATCTGGCTCTACAAAAAACCCTAGAGGGAAATCTCCAACCTAAGAAAACCAGAAACACCCATGTAACCATAAACAATTGATAAGCCCACAGAAGAAAGCCCCCTCAAAAATGGTAATACAAGCTACTAAAAATGACAGGAAATATTAATCATTGGTCATTAATATCAATGGACTCAATTCTGTAAGGATTTCCAAAGCTTGCATTCACCTGGATTGTACCTGTCAATCATGCCCCTGGGTGTGGCAATGCAAACATGGGCCCACCCACCCCTTTAAAGAAAGGGCTCACACAAGTGCCCCCCCTTCTTCCCTCTTCTTTCTCTGCTCCCTTCTGCCCCTATCTCTGCTCCCCACTTTAATAAACTCCAGTGTGGTACTCCGGTGTTGAGATTTTATTCATGTGCCACGTGCAAAGAACTAACAAATTCACCTATGAAAAGACACACCCTAGCATGATGGCTACAAAAACAGAAACCATCCTTCTGCAACATACAAAAAGACACACCTCAACTTTAAAGACAGATACAGGCTCAAAGTAAAAGGTTGGGAAAAGACTTTCCAATCAAATGGCCCTAAGAAACAAGCTGGTGTAGCCATTCTATTATATAACCAAATAAACTTTAAACTAAAATCAATATAAAAAAAAAAACCCAGGAAGGTCACTACGTATTAATCTCAAAAAAAAAAAATTCATCAAGATGAAATTTCAATTCTGAATATCTATGCCCCTAACACAAGAGTACTTATATATATAAACAAACAAAAAAAAAACACTACTAAATCTTAAACCTCATGTCAAATCTGACACACTAATAATAGTGGAAGATATCAGCTCCCCACTTTAACACTTGGATAGGTCAACCAGACAGAAACTCAACAGAGAAATAGGGAATCTAGCATATATGGACTTAGTAGCTACATATCAAACCCTCGAGCCAAATAAAAAGGAATATATATATATTTCTCAACATCCCATAGAATTTTTTTAAAACTGTCCACATACTAGGTCATACGGCAAATATTAATAGATACAAAAAAGGAAATAATCCCTTGTATCATATCAGACCACCAGGTCCTAAAGTTAGAGTTCAACAACATCAAAAATCACAGAAAGCCTAAAAACTCATAGAAACTAAACATCACTTAACTGAACCACCTCTGGATCAAGGAAAAATTTAAGAAAGAAATCAAAGACTTCCTACAATTTAGCAAAAATGAATCAACAATATACTCAAACTTATGGGATACAATGAAAGCAGTCTTAAGAAGAAAATTCATAGCACTAGATGCCTATATAAAAAGACTAGAGAGGGTTCTGGGAACAGGGGCTGTCTGTGGAACTTGTCCCCACACACTCCGTAGCAGACAGAGATAAACTCGGTCTGCCAGGGTCCCCCCCAGCTGCTGCTGAGGGATTTTGCATAACCATCCACCTCCAACGGATCAAATGGATAAGGACTGAGGACTCTGAAAGATAGTCTCAGACTCTGCCCAAAGGTGATGTGGGTTCAGCAGGCCCTAGTGCCTGAATCCTTGCCAGGGAAAATTGTGTTCTGGTCAGGTTCCAGTTCTGGGACCAGGGGTTGCCTGTGGAGCTTGTCCCCACACACTCTGTAGCAGACAGAGATAAACTTGGTCTGCCAGGGTTCCCCCAGCTGTTGCTGAGGGCATTTCCATGGACACCTTCCTCCAACTGATCAATCAGAGAAGGATTGAGGACTTGAAATCTAGTCCCCTGCCCAGAGACGAGGTAGAGATTGAGCAGACCTTTTATTCGGAGGTGACAGGAGACAAACATGCCCATGTGCCACAACTGAATAGGAGACACCTAATCGTGAACCACTGGAGCCATGGGCAGATGCCAGTGCAAAAATATATATATAATAATGTAAAGAACAAGATAACTCTAGAAGAAAGTGGTGGCCCTACAACTACAAGACCTGAACTGAGCAATGAAAAGGAAACAGAAGGAAGCAATACCAAAAATTCCTTTATGACAATAATCGAAGCTCTCAAAGAAGATATGAAAAAATGTCTTAAATAAATAAAAGAAAAAACAAACAAAAATTGGAAGAGATGAACAAATCTATGAAAGAAACATGTCAGGAACTAAAAACTGAAATAGAAGCAATAAAAATGGTACAAATGAGGCAAAGGTGGAAATAGAAAACCTGAAGAAAACAGCTGGAAACACAGATACAAGCATAACCAGCAGAGTTCAAGAGATGGAAGATAGAATCTCTGAAGTGGAAGACTCAGTAGCTCAAATAGATATATCAGTCAAAGAAAATACTAAAACCAAAAAAGCCATAACTCATAATGTTCAGGAAACCTGAGACACTGTGAAAAGACCTAACTTAAGAATAATAGGAATAGAAGAAGGAGAAGAATACCAGCTCAAAGGCACAGATAAAGTTTTCAATAAAATCATAGAAGAAAACTTCCCTAACCTGAAGAAGGAAATGTCTATAAAGATACAAGAAGCTTACAGAACACCAAGTGGATATGACCCCCCCAAAAAAAGTGAGCACGTCACATTATAATCAAGCCACAAAGCATACAGAACAAAAAGAAAAAATTTTAAAAGCTGCTAAAGAAAAGGGCCAACTTACATATAAGGCACACCCATCAGAATAATGCCTGACTATTCAATGGAAATGATGAAAGCTACAAGGGCTTGATCAGAAGTTATATAGATGCTAAAAGAGCATGGCTACCAAACTAGAATACTATACCCTGCAAAATTATCAATCACCATAGACAGAGTAAACAAGGTATTTCAGGACAAAGTCAGACTGAAACAATATCTATCTACTATCCAGCACTACAGAGAGTATTAGAGGGAAAATTCCAACCTAAGGACCCCAGATGCACCCATGAAACCACAACCAATAATAATTCCATAGAAGAATACTCCAGAAAAAGGAAATACAAACAAGTTACCACCAAAAAATGGCAGGAAATATCAATCAGTGGTCACTAATATCCTTTAATATCAATGGATTCAACTCTCATATAAAACGTCACACACTAACAAGATGGATACAACGACAGAAGCCATCCTTCTATTGCCTGCAAGAAACACACCTAAACCACAAAGATAGACACAGGCTTAGAGTAAAGAGTTAGGAAAAGATTTTCCAGTCAAATGGTCCTAAGAAACAAGCAGGAGTTGCCATCCTAATTTCTAACAAAATAGACTTTAAGCTAAAAGCAATTAAAAGGGACCAAGATGGTCATTACTTATTCATCACAGGAAAAATTGGACAAAGGGAAATTTCAATCCTGAATATTTATGCCCCTAATATAACGGCACCTACCTATGTAAAAGATACAATGCTAAAGTTCGAATCCCACATCAGTTCTTACATCCTAATAGTGGGAGACTTCAATACACCACTTTCAACCTTGTATAGGTCAACCAGACAGAGACTCAACAGAGAAATAAGGAGTCTAAAAGAGGTTATGATGCAAATAGATTTAATAGATATCTACAGAACCTTCCACCCAAATTCAAAGGAATATACATATTTCTCAGCTCCTCATGGAATTTTCTCAAAAATTGACCACATAATTGGTCATAAAGAAAATATCAATAGATACAAAAAAATGAAAATAATCCCTTGTAACATATCGGACCACCAGGGCCTAAAGTTAGAGTTCAACAACATCAAAAATCAAAGAAAGCTTGTCAACTGATGGAAACTAAATATCACTAAGCTGAACCATCTCTGGGTCAAGGAAGAAATTAAAAAAGAAATCAAAGTCTTCCTAGAATTTAATGAAAATGAATCCACAACATATCCAGACTTGTGGGACACAATGAAAGCAGTCTTAAGAGGAAAATTCATAGCGCTAGTTGCCTACATAAAAAACCTAGAGAAATCTCACACTAGAAACCTAACAGATCAGCTGAAAGACTTAGAACAATTAAAAGTGAACTCACCTAGAAGGAGTAGATGGCAGGAAATAATCAAACTTAGAGCTGAAATCAATACCAATGAAACAAAAAGAACAATACAAAGAATCAATGAATCTAAGAGTTGGTTCTTTGAGAAAGTCAACAAGATAGATAAGCCCTTAGCCAAACTAATCAAAAAACAGAGAGAGAGAGAGTGTTCAAATCAACAAAATCAGAAATGTTTTCATTTCTGGGAGACATAACAACAGACCCCCAGGAAATCCAGAGAATTATCAGATCATACTTTGAAAATCTGTATTCCACAAAAATGGAAAACCTAGAAAAAATGGACAGCTTTCTGGACAGGTACCATCTACAAAAATTAAATGAAGAACAGATTAGTTACCTAAACAAGCCTATAACCCTTAAGGAAATTGAAGCTGTATTAAAAGCCTCCCCAAAAATTAAAACCCTGGTCCAGATGGTTTCAGTAGTGAATTCTAAAAGACATTCAAAGAAGATTTACTACCGTTACTCCTCAAACTATTTCACACAGTAGAAACTGAAGAAATATTGCCAAATTCCTTTTATGAGGCCACAATCACCTTAATACCGAAGCCACTCAAAGACACAACAAAGAAAGAGAATTACAGATCAACTTCCCTCATGAATATTGATGTTACAATTCTCAACAAAATTTTAGCAAATTGTATACAACAATATATAAAAAATATCATCCATCATGACCAAGTAGGCTTCATCCTAGAAATTTAGAGTTCGTATAACATATGAAAAACAGTAAATGTTATCCATCATATAAACAAATTAAAGGAACAAACCACATGATCATATCCTTAGATGCAGAAAAAGCCTTTGACAAAATCCAACACTCCTTTAAGAATAAAGCCCTGGAGAGATCAGGAATACAGGGAGAATATCTAAATATAATAAAGGCAATTTACAAGAAGCTGACAGCCAGTATCAAACTTAATGGAGAAAAACTCAAAGCAATCCCACTAAAATCAGGAAGTAGACAAAAATGTCCTCTCTCCCCTTATCTATTCAATATAGTTCTCGAAGTTTTAGCTAAACCAAGAAGAGAACAAAAGGAGATTAAGGGGATACAAATTGGAAAAGAAGAAGTGAAGTTAGCTCTATTTGCAGATGATATGATTATATACATGAGTGAACTGCAAAATTCTTCTAAGGAACTGCTACGGCTGATAAACACCTTCAGCAATATAGCAGGATACAAGATTAACTCAAAGAAATTAGTAGCCCTTCTATACATTAAAGATAGAAGAGTTGAAAAAGAAATAAGGGAAACATTACCCTTCATAATAGCAGTAAATATTATTAAATACCTTACAGTAACTATAACCAAAGAAGTAACAGACCTATTTGACAAAAATTTTAAATCACTGAAGAAAGAAATTGAAGAGGATATCAGAAAATGGAAAGCTCTCCCTTGTTCCTGGATTGGTAGGATCAACATAGTAAAAATGGCAATTCTACCAAAAGCAATCTACAGATTCAATGCACTGCCCATCAAAATTCCAACACAATAGTTTTTGGACTTTGAAAGAACAATACTCAATTTCATTTGGAATAACAGGAAGGCCAGTATTGCCAAAACAATTTTACTCAACAGAAGAACCTCAGGGGGTATCACCATCCCTGACTTCAAGTTATACTACAGAGCTACAGTAATAAAAACAGCCTGGTACTGGCATAAAAACAGACTTGTGGACCAATGGAATAGACTTGAGGATCCACACATTAACCCAAAAGCCTATGAACACCTGATCTTTGACAAAGAGGCCCAAAGCATTCAATGGAAAAAAGACAGTATATTTAAAAAAATGGTGTTGGCATAGCTGGATGGATGTGTGTAGAAAAATGCAAATAGATCCAAGCCTGTAACCCTGCACAAAACTCAAATCCATGTGGATCAAAGACCTCAACATACACCCAGACATTTTGAACTTGATAGAAAAGAAAGTGGGAAATACACTTCTAAGAATTGGCACAGGCGACCACTTCCTAAATATAACACCAGTGGCACAGACACTAAGACCAACAATCAATAAATGGGATCTCCTGAAGCTAAGAAGCTTCTGTAAAGCCAAGGATACTGTCAATCGGACAAACGACAGCCTACACAATGGGAAATTATTTTCACCAACCCTATAAGTGATAGAGGACTGATCTCTAAGGTATATAAAGAGCTCAAGAACTTAGAGCCCAAAACCTTGAATAACCCTATCAAAAAATGGGGTACAGATCTAAAAAGGAAATTCTCAGCAGAGGAACTACAAATGGCTGAAAGGCACCTGAAAAAGTGCTCATCATTTTTAGTCATCAGAGAAATGCAAATCAAAACAACTTTGAGATACAACCTAACACCTGTTAGATTGGCTAAGATAAAAGGCACAGATAAAAGCCTATGTTGGAGAGGATGTGGATCAAGGGGAACACTACTCCATTGTTGTTGGGAGTGTAAGCTTGTTCAGCCACTTTGGAATGCAATATGGTGGTTTCTCAGAAAATTGAGAATCAATCTTCCCAAGGACCCAGCAATACCACTTCTGGGTGTATACCCTAAAGATGCACAGTCACACTCCAAAAGTATTAGTTCAACTATGTTCATAGCAGCACTATTTGTAATAGCAAGAACCTGGAAACAACCTAGATGTCCCTCAACTGAAGAATGAATTAACAAACTGTGGTACATCTACACAATGGAATACTACTCAGCAGTAAGAAAAAATAATATCCTAAAATTTGCAGGCAAATGGATGGAGTTGGAGAATATCCTCCTGAGCGAGGTATCACAAACTCAGAAAGATAAGCAGGGGATGTATTCACTCATTAGTGGTCTCTAAACAAACAAACAAAGAAACAAGAAAAAAGCAAAGCATGCCCAAGCTGCAAACCATTACTACTGAACAGCTTGGGATCCCACTCCCCCTAGAGGAACACCCGATTCACTTTTGAGGTTGGGGGGGAGAAAACTTCATCTGCCAGGAGTGGAGACTGAACTAAGAAATGTTGGGGCAGTGGGACCATGGGAATGCCTGCAGCCTGCCCAGGGATGGGATGGGGATTTGTTTAGAAGAAAGAATGACCTGATATGGTGGGAGGGGGTAGGGACCTTGAATAAGTATATACAAAGTTAGAACGTGTGACTTCTTTGTTAATAATAAATAATAAGAATAAGAATAATAGGGAAAAATGATTAAAAAAAAAAGAAAAGACTAGAGAAATTCCACACTAGAGAACTAACAGCACAGCTGGAAGCCCTGGAACAATTAGAAGCAAACTCACATAGAAGGAGTAAACAGCAGGAACTAATCAAGCTAAGAGCAGAAATCAATACAATTGAAACAAAAAGAACAATACCAAGAACCAATGAATCAAAGAGTTGGTTCTTTGAGAAAGTCAATAAGATAGATAAACCCTTATTCAAACAAATCAAAAAGCAGAGAGAGGATATCCAAATTAAGAAAATAAAAAATTAAAAGGGGCTATTACAACAGACTCCCAGGAAATCCATGGAATTATCAGATCATACTTGAAAATCTATACTCCACAAAAATTGAAAACCTAGAAGAAATGGACAGCTTTCTGGACAGGTACCATTTACCAAAATTAAATCAAGATTAGATTAAAGACCTAAACAATCCTATAACACTAAATGAAATTGAAGCTGTCATTAAAAATCTTGCAAATAAAAAAAACCCCCAGGACCAGATGGTTTCAGTGCAGAGTTCTACCAGACATTCAAAGAAGAGCTAATACCAATACTCCTCAAACTCTTCCATACAGTAGTAACTAAAGGAGTATTGCTAAATTCTTTTTTATAAGACCACAATAACCCTGATACCCAAGCCACTCAAAAATATGACAAAGAAAGAGAATTATAGACCAATTTCCCTCTTGAACATTGATTCAAAAAATCTTAGCAAAATTCTGGCAAATCGAATCTAACAACATATAAAAAAGTCATCCATGATAATCAAGTAGGCTTAATTCCAGAAATGCAGGGATGGTTCAACGTAGAAAAACTGTAAATGTCATCCATCATATAAACAAAGTGAAGGAAAAAAATCGCATGATCATATCCTTAGATGCTGAAAAATCCTTTGACAAAATTGAACACTCCTTTATGATAAAAGTCCTGGAGAGATCAGAAATACAGGGAAAATACCTAAATATAATAAAGGCAACTTACAAAAAGCAGATGGCCAACATCAAACTAAATGGAGAAAAACTCAAAGCAATTCCACTAAAATCAGGAACTAGACAAGGATGTACCCTCTCCCCTTATCTATTCAACAGAGGTCTCAAAATTTTAGCTAAAGCAGTAAGAGAATAAAAGAAAAAGTGTATACAAATTGGAAAAGAAAAAGTGAAGCTATCTCTATTTGCAGATGACATGATTATATACATAAGTGACCCACAAAATTTTACTAGGGAACTTCTACAGCTGACAAACACCTTCAGCAATGTAGCAGAATAAAAGGTTAACTCAAAGAAATCAGTAGCCCTGCTATACACTAAAGATAAAAGGGCTGAAAAAGAAATAAGGAAAACATCACCTTTTTTAATGGCTGTAAATAGGATTAAATACTTAATGTGACTATAGCCAAAGAAGTATCATATCTGTTTGACAAAAACTTTAAATCTCTGAAGAAAGAAATTAAAGGGGATATCAGAAAATGGAAAGACCTCCCATTTTCCTGGATAGATAGGATCAACAGAGTAAAAATGGCATTCTTACCAAAAGCAATCTACAGATTCAATGTATTTCCCATCAAATCCCAACACAATTTTTTATAGACCTTGAAAGATACTCAGTTTCATTTTGAATAACAGGAAATTCAGGATTGCCAAAACAATTTTGTTCAACAAAAGAACCTCAGGAGGCACCACTATCCCTGACTTCAAATTATACTATAGAGCTACAGTAATAAAAACAGCTTGGTACTGGCATTAAAAACAGACTTGTGGATCAATGGAATCAAACTGAAGACCCTGACATTCACCCACACACCTATGAACACCTGATGTTTGACCAAGAGACCAAAAATATACAATGGAAGAAAGATTGTACCTTCAACAAATAATGTTAGCATAACTGGATGGTGGTGTATAGAAAATATAAATAGATTCAAACCTATCACCTTGCACAATACTCAAATATAAGTGAATCAAGGGCCTCAACATAAACCCAGCTACACTGAACTTGATAGAACAGAAAAATGGGAAATACCCTCCAACCCATTGGCACTGGTAACCACTTCTTAAATATAACACCAGTAGCACAGACACTAAGAACAGCAATCAATAAGTGGGACCTCCTGAAAATGAGAAGCTTCTGTAAGTTCAAGGACACAGTCAATAAGACAAAACCACAGCCAACACTTTGGAAAAGATTTTTACCAACCCTACAAGTGACAGAGAATTGATATTATATATGTTTCCTGGACCATTTGGGCTCATAGGTTCTGACCTGGCCTGTGGAGGCTTTTGTCCCCCAAAGAAATGAATCATATTTCATTATATTAATTTCATACTGTTTGGCCCATGTTTCAAGCACATTACTAAATAGCTCTTTCATCTTAATTCAACCCATTTCTTGTAATCTACTAATCTACCCACCGCATGGCCCAGTTCATGGCTCACCTGTATTTCTTACATGTCTGTTCTTCTCAGGGGTCAAATGGTGACTGGCTAACTCCACCCTCCTTCTACCTGCCTGTCCTCTGATCTTCCACCCACTTCTATGGCACTCTACATAGGCCAAACCAATTACTTTATTTACATCATACAGAGAACATTTCCACCACATTTCCTCTTTTATGTCTAATCAAAAATGAAGGTTTCAATTTCCATATAGCACAATTACATAAAGAACAGCTCTCAAGCAGGAATTACAGTCACAATGTTCAGTCTATTTGTATTCACAAAATTAAAGAGAATATTCCATTATCTACCTTATCATTGTGAGTCTAAAGTTTCATATCTAATATACCTTTTAAACTAAAAAGAACTATACCTATATTTTTTTAAACCTTCAACCACATCAAAGACCACAGAAGCATATAATATTATCCAAATAAACAGGAAGTACAAGCAACTTCCAAAGTCTAGAAAATGACAGAGATAGCATCTGTCTTCTTGGACAGTCATCCTGTAATATTGGGGCATCCATCTTCAGCCTATAGGCTAAGTCTCTGGCATACCTTTCAGTGATGCAGGAAATCTGGCACAGTCTGTCAGTCACTTCTCCTTGTGTCCAGAAGGATGCCTGGCAATTTTTTTTTGCAAAGCAGGAACCTGAAGGACCATCTCAGCTTGTTCTGCCAAAGTTCAGAGGTCACTTACCTATGGAACCTGCATGTCCAGCTTATACAGCATACTATCAAGCAGCCAATATCAGAACAGTTTCTTGTCCAGTGGCAAACTGTTGTCACAAAGTAAATTCCACATGAAGTTTCTTCAATGCCCATCATTTTCCTGAAGTACATTGGTGCTGCCAGGAGCAGACCTGTCTCAGTGTCCAGAAAAGTCTAAGTTCTTAAAATATTTTAAATGCCATATTCTGCATGTCTTTGAAGTATTTGAAGACTACTTATCTAATTGAAATATATCTTTGTATAACTATAAAAACCTAACTAACATGATTATAAGTTTGATTATCATAGATGACTATCAATCTGCATTACTCAATTATACATTACAATTTTAAATAAGTTACATCAGCATCATACCTTAATCAAGAATAGAAAAACACTACAGCATAACAAAATTAATCTTACGTTTATATCAATAAACCAAATTCACTTATCTTTTCTAATCATTTCTATATCACATTGTCCCTCCCTTTTTTAAAGAGATTGACTATGACCATTAACCATTTGTAATGAAAACAAACATTAATAAGTAATATTTTGGGGAAATTGGGCATAGCTTTCTTTCTTTTACTACTTCCTGCTGACAAAGGACATTGTTGATCTCATAAGGTCTTGAAGCTGGATCATCTCAACTGGTATCTTGGAAGCTGAGAATGCTCAGGTGGCCTTAGCAAATGAAATCACATTTGTCTGGAACCAATCCACAGGTTTTGATCTTCTGTGGAAACAAAAACAAAAACTCTTTTCCCAAGTAACATGTTCTTATAAACAGATTTCAAAGTCGAGATATCTTTAAAATATATATTTGTCCAACTTAGCAGCCTTAACAATCAACCATCTTTCTGCAGTTAGCTCATTTAAAGTTAAATTAAAATTAAAAGAAAACACAATAACCATAATCCAGACTCTCTGTTTATCTGTGATCTTTACATGGTCTTTATCTTTATTTCCTATTTCTCTTTCTTAAAGGGCTTTCTCTAACCATTTCTCTCTCTCTCTCTCTGAAGCCTATGCATGTTTTACATGCGTTGTACCCCGTTTAGAGTTTTTGTGAGGCTAAATCTGTTTTATTGAGAATTCTTTATCATTTTCTAACCCAAAAAGCTTGTAAAATGTCAGTATCACATTTCTGGCAGCTTTTCAATATGACAGAGGTGACTGCTGCATCTCTCCTGCTGCCAGCAAACAGAGTGGACTCAGGAAGTGCTGCTACCAGAAAAACTGTTTAGCCTCTGTTTCCTTTCTGTTCAGTATAAGCAGAAATCTTAAGTCAATAACACTTATGCCAAGCCTTCCCTGAAACGTATGGGTTTAAGCTATGTGCCTTGGACGTGCCATTTTTAAATTCCCATCTGAACACCACATTGTCCATGTACCATAAATCAATTCAAATATGCAATTCAGAAAGCTGCTTTTGGCTGTGTTTCAGTGATCTGGAACCCTTTTTAAGCTTTTTAAACTTTGTTAGGCTTTATGTGGGTTTTCAGCCCACCCAAGGATGCCATCTGTTGTAAAAGCTTCAGATTGATCTCTAAAATATATAGAGAACTCACAAAACTAGAACCCCAAGCCTTTGATAACCTAATTAAAAAAACGGGGTTCAGAACTAAAAAGAAAATTCTCAGCAGAAGAATTACAAGTGGCTGAAAGGCACATGAAAAATTGCTCAACATCTTCAAGCCATCAGAGAAATGCAAATCAAAACAACTTTGAGATACCACCTTATACCTGTCAGAATGGCTAAGATTAAAAACACAGATGACAGCCTATGCTGCATGGGATGTGGAGCAAGGGGAACACTACTCCATTGTTGGTGGGAGTGTAAATTTGTTCACCTACTCCTGAATACAGTATGGTGTTTCCTCAGAAATCTGGGAATCTCCCCAAAGACCCAGAAATACCACTTTTAGGCATATACCCTAAAGACGCATATTCACACCTCAAAAGTGTTAGCTCGACTATGTTCATAGCAGCATTATTCATAATAGCAGGAACCTGGAAACAACCTAGATGCCCTTCAACTAAAGAATGGATTAACAAACTGTGGTACATCTACACAATGGAGTACTACTCAGCAGTAAGAAAAATGGACATCCTAAAATTTGCAGGCAAATGGATGGATTTGGAGAATATCCTCCTGAGCGAGGTCTCACAAACTCACAAAGCTAAACAAGGGATGTACTCACTTATTAGTGGACTTTAAAAAAAATCATTGTATACAAGAGCTCAAGGCTAGAGCATAGCTAAATGACACAGTGCCTCACTTCTGTATTGATGCACTCTGGCAGGGTTGTAAGTGAGGAAAGACTTGTTTCCTTTAAGGGTCTGGCCACAGGGAGTTTAATTATGCTCCAGTAAGTAAATGAGCAGCATGGATGGACATTTTTGTAAATGGGAAGATCATAAGAGTGAGTATGAATCATCTGAGAGGTCTGATAGCTGAGTTTGATTGGGTACATGGTATGAAATCACCAAATAAGGATGGAACAGAGAGGGGGGAGAAAAGGAAAAGAAAATGGGAAGCAATGTGGGAATGTCTTTCTGTATGCTGTGAATATCACTCTTTAAATAAAGAAACTGTTTTGGCAAAATAAGGTCCGGTTTTAGCTTCATAAGAAAACACACATACATATGCACACATGCACACACACATGCACACACACATGCACACACACATACACACACACAGACACACACAAATCAAAACATTTAGACACCTGGTAAGAGCCTGGGGGTGGAGGTACCAAGGATCTACCAAGGAAGGGGATATAGAATATAGTGTTATGGAGAGAAAAGGGTGGCTAGAATAGGACAATCAAATAAGGGTAAAGAAGGAAATACGTGCAGGGGCAACTACCACTAACAGCCATTTGAGGGTCATATGGAAGCCTACTTGGACTTAAAGGTGTATGCACCTTGACATAACCACCATATACTGGCATAGATGCTTGTATATTGATACAAATTGTGAAATTATTTTATATGTTTAATTAAGATAATTTGTATATTGATACAAGTTTAAATCTAAAATTGTTGTATATGTCTAAGGTAATTTATATATTGATACAAAATTGAGTCTGTAATTGTCACATTTTGCACATACTTCTACCTCTGTTTAAAATATTTTGCACATTAATGCACATTAAGCATATTATTGTCATTCCCACTTTGCAATTTCTACCTCTGTTTAATTACACTAGTCAGAATATATAATCATGTTAGTCATAATATATACATAAAATGTTTTATATACCTCTGTTTAGATATTTTGTATAATAATATATATTTAGGATACTGTTGTCATTTTGCATGATACGTGTACTCTTGGTTAATGTTTATATGATCATCATACTTGAAGTCATTATTCAGAAACTGTATACCAATTTATAGATTGCCTATTTTTATAATGTAAGATTCAGCCTTTAGGATGATAAAAATTACTGATCACCCTTATTATGTTTGCCATGTAACAGTTGTGTTGTTTGGGTTTCCCAGATATACACTAAAATATGTCAGATAGACTGTGGTCTTCAACCACTTCATAGAGCTGGAGAATATGGCATTTAATGTTTTGTTATTCAGAATTCAGCCATGAGAGACATGACAACTTCTGGCATCACTGTTCCTTTCCCAAGATGGTGTTGGACATCAAGGACACTCCACTAGGCATTTGCCTTCCTTGGCAGACAATGACCTGTTGGGCAAAGAACTGCCTTTGCCTCGACTGCTGTCAGTATATATGCTGTCCAATCCAGACAAGCAGGATGAAGAATAGAGACTGCCAAAACCTGCCTAGACAGGATAAGACTGTTACTCCAAAAATGGCTTGTTTCTAGAGAGATCTGCCAGATATCATAGGCCTGTAGCCAAAATGGTGGATACTCCACCTGCACAGAAAAGCCATGGGTGACTGTCCAGGTAGCTGATTGTCACCATCCTCTTCTAAATCTTGGAAGCTACTCTCTGGTGCTTCCAACCTTCATGTAATATATTTTCCTTCTCAGGTCTTGATGGGGTTGAAGACTTGATAGCTAAAGTTACTACCATCTCATTTCTTAGCAAAGAGCATTCAGGTGTTTGATTTTTTATTATTCAAGATAAACAGCTTTGAAATAAGCCCTGTACATTGCCACTTAAGACTTCATTTAAGATATATCTTATATTTGTTTTTAGTTGTCATTTGACCTTGCTTATGTTAGTACCTTTTCCTCCCTCAGACATTACCTTATAATGATTCCTATTACATAGCGTCTTATACTTAGTTTAGAACTTTCCTAGTTAGACAAAAGGGGGAGATTAGTGGAATTTAGGCATCACTTAGGGAAGCCCAGATGCATAGCTCCTGATTTCAGGACCCATTTGAAGCATGGCCAGAATCGACTGGGACCCAGAGAACACCAAAGTCTGCCCTGTTTTGTTCCTGTGTTCTCAGAGAGTGAGCCAGCATCCTGGCATGGGACAGTTCCTATCTCCAAAAATTGTCTTAAGGTTCAATTTGGTATCATGAGTGTTCCCATAAACCCCTCAATAAATATTAATCCTTTTATATGATATATTGCAAGTGAATATTTTTTCAATATCTACTACTATAGAACCATCTTAAAACACGTATATGAAAGGAAGTCAAATGTAGAAATCAAATAATAGGGGAGAAATGCCCCAATTAAATGTCCATTTTTACCAAATAAAACCTCCAATATCAGAAATAGGTTACATCTTGTTAAATCACCAGCCAAAGTATCCTCATGGAAACCTGCAAATAACACAGGCTACTATCAACAGATTGATTACTCTCTACCATCTGATAGTATGGTCATATTACTGAAGACAACAGTCATTGAAGAAATTGAACCCAGAGAATTTAAAATAATAGGGCCTAAATAAAAGCTGCATCCCTGCTGACTAGCGTTTATACATGATATTGGAAAGCAGACTGCATGGTACTGCAGAAGAAGAAGGATAATCATTAATATCACCCATCTCCAAACCCTGAAGCCTACAACAGCTATTTGCCTGCAAGATGTACTGGTGTAATAATGACACAAAAGCTAAAGGAATAGTCAACCACTTTTTAATTGGTTTCAAGTCCAATTCCATGAGATGGAACCCATACCTGACACTACTAAAGTGGTTAAGAACCTGAGACTAGATAGGACATGGACCTAAAGGAAATATAATACTATTTATTCTACTAAGCAAACAATATAATAAAATGACTTTTAATGACATTCTATTAAACCCATATATGAGTGCCTCACTCAACCACCATCAGAGAAAATCTCTTTGTAGTATATGGGAATTAAATAGACAGAGACTCACAATTGAGCACTGTTCAGAGTGACTTTTAGTATTCAGTTCAAAATGGAATATCTTTATCAAACCCTTCCTTTCAAGGCTTACTGATCTATGAGAAAGAGAAGGCAGGAAGACCGTAAAAGACAGAGGTGTTGGATGACTCCACGGAAACTGTCTCACCTTGACATAACAGGACTGATGCAAATATGAACTCACAGAATAGCAACCTGCACAAACCCACATAGGTTCAAGCCAGAGGTGAAGGGAGGTGTAGACAAAAGCTCTCACCCCTAACCAACACCTTATCTACAGTTGACGCCAGCTGGCAAAGGGAGAACTCCATTTTCTCCAATGGAGTCACACTGGGTATATCAACTAATCTCCAGAGCAGGCCTCATGCCCATGAATAATTGCTCTATACTGAATGAACTCAATAATAGTTTTGTGAACTTTTGATTTCATTTTGTTTTGTTTTGGAATTTCCATTTTCTGTGTTATTGTTCTTCTGGTTGTTCTGATTTTCATTTATGCATTTTATGGTTTTTTTCTGTTTCTTGGGTTTTTGTACTTTTAAAAATCAAGAAAGAGAGAGAAACAACATGAAATTGGGTGAGTATGGAGGTAGAGAGAATGTGGAAGAAGTCGTGGGAGGGAAAATAATTAAAATACATTGTATAAGATTTTTTCAGAAAAAAAAATGACAGAATAGATATTCCTGCTGAAAACTTATCTAGAACCCCAGAGGTTATACTTGTACCCAGAACCACAGAGGCCATGCAGGCCCCAGTAACCTAGCAGAGGCACCCTACTGAACCAGGGGACTCGCCAGCCACCAGGACCATAGGCAAATCAGACCAGAGGAAAAGATTAAAAAAAAAAAAAAGCAGAAACCAAGCAGGAAAAAACACTCTCCAGCAAAGACAGACTCAAAAAATCAGAATCTAAAGCCACGACTACCCTAACCCAGATGCCTCGAGGCCAGCATCAGAACATGATCAACAACAGCTGGACAATGTGTTACCATCAGAGCGCAGCTATCCTACTACAACAAGCCATGAATACTTCAACAGAGCTAGAGGCCGGCATAAGAGCATGATCAACAACAGTTGGACAATATGTTACCATCAGAGCCCAGCTATCCTACTACAACAAGCCATGAATAGTCCAGCAGAGCTGAATCAAAAGAAAATAATCTTAAAACCAACTTTGTAAAGATGATAGATGCTTTTAAGGAGGAAACTAATAAATCACTTAAAGAAATAAAGGAAAATTCAAACAATTGGAAGAAATGAAGAAATTCCTCTATGAAAACTAGGAAAACACAAAAGAATAATCAGAAGAAATAAATAAATTCCTTAAATAAAGTCAAGAAAAACAACAAACAGTTGAAGAAAATGAATAAAACTGCTCAAGACCTGAAAATAGAATTAGTAGCAATAAAGAAAACACAAGCTAAGGAATTCAAGAGATTAAAAATGTAGCTAAGCAATTAGGAAGAACAAATGCAAACATCACCAACACAATACAAGAAATGGAAGGGTAAATCTCAGACATTGAAGACATGATAGAAGAAATTGATATGCTAGTCAAAGAAAATGTAAAATCTAAAAAATTTTTGACATTAAACATCCAGGAAATCTGGAACACTATGAAAAAACTAAACCTATGAACAATCAAAATAGGAGAAGAATCCCAGCTCAAATGGGCAGAAAATATTTGCAACAAAAACATAGAAGAAAAATTTTCTAACCTAAAGAAGGACATGCTTAATAAGGGTATAAGAAGCTTACAGAACACCAAATAGTTTGTACCAGGAAGAAAATTCCCCTCACCATATAATAATCAAAACAATGCACACACACATACACACACACGAAAAATACTAAACACTTCAAGGGTAAAAGGCCAAGTAACATATAAAGGCAGATCTGTTAGAATTACACCTGACTTCTCAATGGGAGACTAAAAGCCAGAAGGCCCTAGACAGATGTGTTGCAGACTCTGAGAGATCACAGATATCAGCCCAGATTACTATGTACAGCAAAACTTTCAACCACCATTTAAAAAAATAAGATATCCCATGATAGTCAAATTAAACAATATCTATACACAAATCCAGCCCTACAAAAGATACTAGAAGGAAATTCCAACTTAAAGAGGTTATCTGCACCCACGAAAACACAGGCAATAATCTCACACCAGCAAAACTAAAAAAAAAAAAAAAAAAAAAGGGGAAGTACACACACACCACTGTTGTATTTGGTTTCTGGGCCAGACATTCCTGGCCTGGACCAGAGGTTTAGTCTCACTCTCAGCCCTGCTTAGTCTCAAATAATCACACACAGTCTTATATTAACTTTGTGCTGATCGACCTAGGGCCTAGGCATATAACTAGCTCCTTCATCTGAACTCAACCCATTTTGTTCAGCTGCATGGCTCAGTACCTTTTTCCAGAGCAGCATTTCAGCTTCTTTCCTCTGTGTCTGCTGCCATCTCCTTGTTGTGTCTGTGGGAGCTTTCTCTGTGACTCTCTGGAAGCTTTACAGCGTCTGTCTCTGTTCTTCCTGCACTCAGAGTTTTCTTAGCCTGGTAGCCCTGCCCACACTTTCTGTTTGCCTTTGGCCAATCAGCTTTTATTAAACCCATAGGGGGGACAAATATTTACATTACCAGCATAATCCAACTACACACCACCAACAACAAAAACAACAAAATAGGAATTAACAATCATTGGCCATTAATGTCTCTCAATCTAAATGGGCTAAATTCCTCAATAAAAAGAACCAGACTAACAGAATGTGAAAACAGGATTCATTCTTCTGCTACATAAAAGAAACACAACTCAACATCAAGGTTAGACATAATCACAAAGTATACAGTTGACAAATGCATTTTCAAGCAAATGGACCTATGAAATAAGCCAGTGTAGCCTTTGTAATATCTGACAAAATAGACTTAAAACAAAAATCAATCAAAAGAGACAAGGAAGGACACTTCATACTCCTCAAAGGAAAGTTCCACTGAGTTGATCTTTCAATTCTTAACAACTATACCTCAAAAGCAAGGGCATCCACATTTGTAAAGAAAACACTGCTAAAGCTTAAATCACATACATATGCACCTTGACATATTGATTGTGGGAAACTTCAGTCTCACTCTTATCAATGTACAGTTCATCCAGAAAGAAATAAAAAATAAACAGAGAAATACTGAAACTAACAGATGTTTTGAACCAAATGGATATAACAACTATCTACAGAATTTTTCATCTGAACACAAAAGAATACCTCTTCTCAGCACCTCATGAAACACTGACTCAGTCACAAGAAAGTCTCAACAGAAAAAAGAAAATTAAAATAACTCCCACGTTCTATCAGACCACCATGGATTAAAGCTGGATATCAACAATAGAAACAACAGAAAGCCTACAAACTCATGGAAACTAAACAACTCTCTACTGGAAAACTACTGGGGCACAGTAGAAATAAAGTAAGAAATCAAAGACTTCCTACAATTCAGTAAAAATGAATGTATAACATATATAGGTTATGGGACACAATGAAACAGATGCTAAGAGGAAAGTCTATAGCACTAAGTGTCTACTTACAAAATTGGAGAAATCTCATAGTAGCAAATTGACAGTACATCTGAAAACCCTATAACAAAGAGAAGCAAGTTCACCAAAGAGGAATATATAGCAGAAAATAATTAACTGAAGCCTTGAAATAAATAAAACAGAAACAGAGAGAACATTTCAAAGAATCAATGAAAGAAAGAATTGTTTCTTTGAAAAAAATCAACAAGATAGACAAATACTTTTCTACAATAACTAAAAGACAGAGGAAGAATATCCAAATGAAGAAGATCAGAAATGAAATGTAGGACATAACAACAGACATGGGAAAAATGTCTGAATTCTTTGGAAAAAATCCAAAGAATCACTAGATCATAATTTAAAAACCAGCACTTTACAAAATTGGAAAATGTAAAAGAAATGGATAATTGTCACAATACTAACTTTGAAACATGATCCAATAAACAATTTATATAGGCCTATAATCCCTGAATAAATAAAGTCAATGAAAGTTTCTCAACTAAAAAAAAATTTATCGAAGTTTCAAAGGAGGGCTCATAAAATTCCTCCTCAAATATTTCACACAGCAACAACAGAAAGAACATTTCCAAATTCCTTTTATGAGACCACAGTAATCCTGATACCCAAACCACATAAAGATTCACCAAAGAAAGAAATTCATAGAGCAATTTCTTTCATGAACACAGACACAAAAACACTCAATAAAATACATGCAAACTGAATCCAAGAACACACATCAAGATGACCACCCACCCCGATAAAATAGCTTCATCTCAAGAGATGCAGGGGTGGTTCAACATACAAGAATCACTTAATGTAATTCACCACAAAAACAAAGCAAAAGAAAAAAATCTACATGATCATCTCAGTATATTGTGAAAAGAAAACCTCTTGACAAACTCCAACAACCCTAACCCTTCTGCCAAAAGTCCTGGAAATATCAGAGATAAAAGGAACATAGCTAACCATGATAAAGGCACTTTGCAGAAAGCAAATAGCCAACATCAAATTAAACAGAGAGAAACTCAAAGCAATTCCACTAAAATTAAGAACTAGACAAGGCTGTCTGCTCTTCTCATATCTGTAATTGCAGTTCTAGCAGAAACAATAAAACTGAAGGAGATCAAGGAGATACAAATTGGAAAGAAAAAGTCAACTATCATTATTTGCAGAGGATATGATAGTATATATAAGTAACCTTAAAAATACTACTAAGGAACTCATACAGCTGACAAATACCTTCAGCAAAGTAGCTGGCAACAAGATGAACTCAAACCAACCAACAAACAAAAACAATCAATAGCCCTTCTATATACAGATGACAAATAGACTGGGAAAGAATAAGGTAAATAACATCTTTCTCAATAGCTTCAAATAATATACAATATCTTTGAGTAACTCTAACTAAGCAAGGGCAGTAGATATCAAAAATAGAAAGATCTCCCATGCTCCTGGAGGAACCATGAGGAGCCAGAGGAGTCAAGGACATGATGAGAACATGGGTCACAGAATCAACTAAGCATGGTCTCACAAAATCTGAAGCAAAACACATGGACCTTGTACAATTATCTCAACTGTCTATCTTGGAAGCTGATTTTTTTTTAGAGAATTTTGGTGGGTTTGGCAAATGGAACTACATTTGCCTAGAACAAATTTACAGGTTTTGATCTTCTGTGGAGACAAAAGTAGAAACTTTTTTTAAGTAACATATTTTTATAAACAGATTTTAAAGTCAAGATATCTTTAAAGTATATGTATTTGTTTAGCATAGCAGCCTTAATAATTAATTGTATTTTTATAGTTAGCTCATTAAAAGTCAAAAAATTAAAAGAAAACAAAATAAACATAATTTAGACTCTGTTTATTTGTTATTTTTATGTGGCCTTTTTTAAATTTAATTTTAATTTTTAAAGGGCTTTCTTTATTTCTTTATTTATTTATTGAAGCCTATGTGTATTATATATATATATATATATTTGTTTAGAGGTTTTCAGAGTTTAAATTTCTTTTATTGAGAATTTTTAATCATTTTTTTAACTTAAAGAGCTTTTAAAATGTTGGTATTACTTTAATTGTTGACTCTGCTCTTTTGGAGGCGTTTTAATATGTTGGAGGAGCCCGCTGCATCTTTGTTGTTGCCAGCATCTAGAGTGGACTCAGGAAATGTTGTTATCAGAAAAACTTTTTTTAACTCTGTTTTTTTTTTATTTAATGTAAGCAGAAACTTTAAATCAATCACACTTACATCAAGCCTTTTGTGAAACATATGAGTTTAAGCTGTGTGTCATGGACGCGCCATTTGCCTGAGCACTACACTGTCTCTGTACTATAAGTCAATTTGAATATGTAATTTAGAAGCTACTTTTATCTCTGTTTTAGTGATCTAGAACTTTTCATAACCTTTTTAAACTTTTTTAGGATTTATGTGGGTGTTTGACCCACGTTGGGCGCCATATGTTGTAGAGAGTTTTTTGGGGCCATGGCAGAGGTTTAGAACCTGGTCTGCAGTGGCTTTTTTTTCCTCAAAAAAATGAATCAGACACTTATATATTATATACTGTTTGGCCCATGTCTCAAACACATTACTAGCTAGCTCTTTCATCTTAAATTAACCCATTTTTATTAATCTTTTCACCACGTGTCCCAGCCCGTGGCTCACCTGTTTCTTACATGTCTGTCTTCTTTGAGGGTCAGATGGAGACTGACTACTCCACTCTCTCTTCTCCTACCTGGCTGCCTCTGATTCTCCACCCACTTCTACAGTGCTGTGCATAGGCCAAAACAGTCCTTTATTTACAACATAAAGAAAGCATTTCCACCACAGAGACAGGTATACTCATTTTGGTTTTGGGTTGTATGTTTCTGTCTTAGCAGGATTGGCAGCCTAGTTCCTACACTTGAATATGCTATATACATATGACTCTCTCTAAACAATGTCCCTTGCAAGCTCATAACTCCTTTAGCCCCTATCCACATGGAGTACACTGTGGTAGAAATGCTTTCTGTATGCTGTAAATAGAGGACTGGTTTGGCCTATGTAGAGCACTGTAGAAGTGGGTGGAGGATCAGAGCACAGGCAGGTAGGAGAAGGGTGGAGTTTGTCAGTCTCCATCCAATTCCTGAAGACTACAGACATGTAAGAGATACAGGTGAGCCACAGGCCATGTGGCACACAGATTAATGGAAATGGGTTGAATTCAGATGAAAGAGCTAGCTAATAATGTTCTTAAGACATGGGACAAACAGTATAAAGTATATAAGTGTTTGATTCATTTCTTTGGGGGACAAAAGCTGCCACAGATCAGGTCCAAAACCTCTGGGCCCAAATAGCCCGGGGAAACTTTCTACAACAGATGGCTTCCCAATGTGTGCCTGAACACCTGCATAAATCCTGAGAAAGTTTAAAAAGCTTAAAACCAGTTCTAGATCACTGAAACAGAGCCAAAAGTGGTTTTTGAATTGTGTATTTGAATTGATTTATGGTACAGAGATGGTGCAATGTTCAGGCTGGAATTTAAAAATGGTGCGTTTGCAGCACACAACTAAAACTCATATGTTTCATGAAAGGCTTGGCATAAGTATGATTAATTTAAGGTTTCTTCTTATACTGAACAGAAAGGAGACAGAGTTAAAAACGGTTTTTCTGGTAGCAGCATTTCCTGAGTTCGCTCTGGTTGCCAGCAATGGCAGAGATGCGCTGGCTCCTCCACCATATTGAAACACCACCAAAAGGGGCAGAGTCAGCAATTAAGGTGATACCAACATTTTAAAAGCTCTTTGGGTTAGAAAATGATTAAGGATTCTCAATAAAACAGATTTAGACTCACAAATCCTCTAAATGGGGTGTAATGTATGTAAAATATGCATAGGCTTCAGAGAGAGAGAGAGAGAGAGAGAGAGAGAGAGAGAGAGAGAGAGAGAGAGAAAAGGGTAAAGAAAACCCTTTAAGAAAGAGAAATAGGAAATAAAGATTAAAAAGGCCATATAAGATGGCAGTTAAACAGAGAGTCTAGATTATGGGTATTATGTTTTCTTTTAATTTTCTAACTTTTAATGAGCTAATTGCAGAAAGACAATTGATTTCTAAGGCTGCTAAGTTAAACAAATACATATACTTTAAAGATATCTTGACTTTGAAATCTGTTTATAGGAATATGTTACTTGGGAAAAGAGTTTCTGCTTTTGTCTCCACAGAAGATCAAAACCTGTGGATTGGTTCTAGTCAAATGTGGTTCCATTTGCCAAGGCCACCTGAAATTCTCTGATGGGAAGATCTGCTTCCAAGATGGCCAGTTGAGACGATCCAGCTTCAAAACCCCATGTGATTGTCATCATCCTTTGACAGCAGGAAGTAGTAAAAGAAAGAAAGTTACGTCCAATTTCCCCAAAATATCACTTATTAATGTTTGTTGTCATTATAAAAGGTTAATGGTCATAGTAAATTTTTTTTAAAAAACAAAAAGGTGGGGAGGAGGATATGATATAGGAATGATTAGAAAAGATAAGTGGATTTTGGTTTATAGATATAAATTTATGCTTAATATTGTTATGCTGTATATATTTTTCTACTCTTGATTAAGGTATGATACTGATGTAATTCATATAAAATTATAATGTGTACTTGAGAAATGCAGATTAATAGTCATCTATGATAACCAAACTTATATTCATGATAGTTAGGTTTTTGTAGGTATACAAAGATATATTTCAATTAGATAGATAGTCTTCAAACACTCCAAAGACATACAGAATGTGGCATTTAAAATATTTTAAGAACTTTGACTTTTCTGGACAGTGAGACAGGTCTGCTCCTAGCAACACTAATGTATTTTAGGAAAATGATGGGCATTGAAGAAACTCAATGTGGAATTTACTTTGTGACAACAGTTTGCCACTGGACAAGAAACTAATCTGGTAATGACTGCTTGATAGTATGCTGTATAAACTGGACATGCAGGTAACATAGGAAAGTGACCTCTGAACTTTGGCAGAACAAGCTAAGATGGTCCTTTAGGTTCCTGCTTTGAAAAAAAAAATTGCCAGACATTCTTCAGGACACAAGAAGAAGTGACTGATGGACTGTGTCAGATTTCCTGCATCACTGAAAGATATGCCAGAGACGTTGGGCCATATAGGCTGAAGATGGATGCCCCAACATTACAAAGGAACTTTGGGTGACTGTCCAGGCAAGCAGGTGTCATCTCTGTCATTTTCTAGACTTTGGAAGTTGTTTGCACTTCCTGTTTATTTGCATAATAATATATCCTTCTTTGGTCTATTTTGTGGTTGAAGGTTTAATAATTATAGGTATTATTTTAGTTTAAAAGGTATATTAGATGTGAAACTTTAGACACACAATGATAAGGTAGATAATGGAATATTCTCTTTAATTTTGTGAATACAAATAGACTGGATATTATGACTGAAATTCCTGCTTGAGAGCTGTTCTGTTGTAATTTTTTTATATGGAAATTGAAACCTTCCTTTTTAATTAGACAGAAAAGAAGAGATGTGGTGGAAATGCTTTCTGTATGCTGTAAATAAAGAACTGGTTTGGCCTATGTGGAGCATCATAGAAGTGGGTGGAGAATCAGAGGACAGGCAGGTAGGAGAAGGGAGGAGTTAGTCAGTCACCACCTGACCCCCAAAGAAGACAGACATGTAAGATATACAGGTGATCTACAGGCCATGTGGCACACAGATTAATGGAAATGGGTTGCATTAAGATGAAAGAGCTAGCTAGTAATGTGCTTGAGACATGGGCCAAACAGTATAAAGTATATAAGCATGTGATTCATTTCTTTGGGAGACAAAAGCTGTCGCGGGCCAGGTTCCAAACCTACCGGGCCCAAAAGGGCCCCAGAAAACCTACTACAGGACACAAGGAGAAGCAACTGATGGACTGTGTCTCATTTCCTGCATCACTGAAAGGTATGCCAGAGACTTTGGGCCATATAGGCTGAAGATGGTGCCCCAGAGTTACAAAGTAACTTTCACTGACTGTCCAGACAGACAGGTGTCATTTCTGTCATTTTCTAAACTTTGGAAGTTGCTTGCACTTCCTGCTTATTTGGATAATATTATATCCTTCTGTAGTCTTTGATGTGATTGAAGGTTTAATAATTATAGATATAGTTCTTTTTGTTTACTCACAAGGATAAAGTAGATAATAAAATATTTTCTTTAAGTTTGTTAATTACAAATAGACTAAATATTGTAACTGTATTTTTTGATTGATAGCTGTTCTGTTCTATGTAATTTTGCTATATGGAAATTGAAACCTTCCTTTTTATTAGACAGAAAAGAGGAGATGTGGTGGAAATGCTCTTTGTATGCTGTAAATAAAGGACTAGTTTTGCCTATGTAGAGCATCGTAGAAGTGGGTGGAGAATCAGAGGACAAGCAGGTAGGATAAAGGCAGAGTTTGTCAGTCTCCATCTGACCCCTGAAGAAGAATCATGTAAGGAACAAGGTGAGTTATGGGCCAAGCCATGTGGCAGACAGATTAATGGAAATGGGTTGAATTAAGATGAAAGAGCTAGCTAGTAACGTGTTTAAGACATGGGCCAAACAGAAATGTCTAATTCATTTCTTTGGGGGACAAAAGCTGCCACAGACCAGGTCCTAAACCTCTGTGCCCAAACAGGCCCAGAAAACATTCTACAATAGTACATATATTCTAATCTCCAAACAATAATATATTCCCTTGCCTCTAAAAACAATCAAATTTTGGCATATTCCATTGCAGTGTATTACCAATATATCTGGGTATCCATTTTGAATTGCCTTTGTGTAGGTGTGGTATAAGGCAAATCATGTCCTCTAGAACCTGAAAAGGAGAACCCCACAATTACCCACCTTATGTCTGTGCATGGCTAGGTGTTGTGTTATGGGAGGAGATATACACAACAGAAAAAAAAGGAATGTATGACCTAATCTAGCAATGAAAACATAGAACCACCCAAAATATGCCTGTCAGGAATCTACTTCTTCTGAACCTCATTAAAGAAAGCCCTGACCAATAATCAGGGCTCTTGAGTACTCTTATATGGGTCACTGTAAATCTAGACATGGGTCCTTCTTTAATCTGTACTGAGCTTTGCTGTGATATGGCTGTGTTTGAAATTCTATGTGAGCCTTTGTTTTCTATCATTTGTATAAGAAGCCAGGATCTTGGAAGAACCTGGCTCAGACTTAATGGCTAGGAATGGTTTTATTCCATTTAAATAAAATTCCAATAGCAGTGATATAAAGGCAGTAAGTAAATTAACAAATTACTTGAGAGTCAAAATTGGAAGAAGGGCCTTAAGAGCAAATGTGTTTGAAGAATATTTGAGGAGTATTGATGTTTTGTAGATGCTTTCTGTAACTGTGATAAAATACCTGGCAAATTTTAAGAAGGTCACAGTTTGAGTTCAGTTTCAAAATGGTGGGGAAACCATAGTTTTGGAAACATAAGACATTGCGTACTCTGAGCTCTCAGCTGAGAAGCTCTTTTTCTGGGTTCAGCATGGGTCCTATGTATTCTGATAAACAGGAACCAAGCTTGAGGGCACACTGACTTCCAAGTGATTTTTTTTTACATACCAACCACACTTCTCCTTTTCTCCCCTCCTCCCATTCACCCCTCAGCTTCCCTCCACCACCACCCATCATCCACTACTCAGAGATGCTAAGGCTTCCCTTAGGGAGTCAGCAAAGTCCTCCCAGGTGATACTAAATGCAGCCAAGCTAACAATCCTGTAAGGCAGGGTGTTCAGAACATTGGATTTATTTGACAATTGCACAATTCTGTAAATTCACCGAAATGTAAATATAGCTGTCATTTACAAAGTGGAAATTTTATTACATGTGAATTGTATCTTGATCAGCAAATTAAAAAAATAAACAATTATGTTCTTTTCCCCTGTAGTTATACATATAAACAAACAGTAAGGAGAAATTAATACTTCTACATTTAATCACTTATTCTCAGAGATGTTTTATCAAGATATAAACAACACAAAATTTCCAGTTTGGAGAGGTTTATAAATGATTGATTGTTTTTCTAAAATATAAAGCTATAAGTAAGCAAAATAAAATTGCAAGACAGATTGCTATCTTCAGCAATTTTAGGTCAATATATACCTGTTAAATTATTCAGAGATCTTTCACAATCCTACAATGTGAATAGACACAATGTTTCTAGTTCATTTTAAAATGTGAAGAATATTAAACCAATATCAAATTAAAGGCTTTGTCAAAAGTCTGGGACCTCAAATTAGAAGAACATATTGATTTTTCAGATAATGTCTGCTTATTGATATTTAAATTCTCCTCTACAATTCTCCTTAAAGCCCATCAAATCTTTCCAGGAAGAACATACCAGAACATGTGGTATCCCCAGAGGTAACATTTGTTTACTTTTACAAAACAGACAAATAGAATAAACAAACACAAACTTTCCACTTGTGGCTGATGGCAGAAGGTGTACACCGACCACATACAGAAAGTCGGGCTAGCATCATATCATAAGCTTCCAATATTCACTACAAAATTACTCTGTATAAAAACCATAGACTAGATCTTGGATATCCAGTTTCTCATGAGATATAAATTCTCTGAGAGTACAAAAGACAGGTCTTCCCTCATTTTATATTGCATCACTGAAGCCCATCAGTATGCTTGACAGTTTAATAACTCAATTTACATCAAAATAAATCAAAATAAGCACAAGTAAATCATCTGTCCACTTTCCCAACATCTCTATTCCACACGCATATTTGTTTCATGCTGCTTGTTTGAGGAGGCAGCCACTCTTTCTTGTTTTCTGTGGCATACGATAAAACTGTGATGTGATGTCTGGTTTTAATAACAACTTGCCACAAATTAGAATCACCTTAGCTGGGAACTTCAGCTCAGGAATTGTCCTGATTGCCTTAATTGTTGTTGGGGTGGCCCAAGTGTGTTTATTCAGTAGCAGCCCCGATGAGAAGTAACTGAGAGGTGGTGTGGCAGTATTACTCATCCTTTGCTCTCAGCCTTTTTTCTTGTTACCAGGTTGATCTATTCTGTTGCTGTTGCTACTGCTGATTTCTTCACTGACATCAGAACTAGCATTTCCAGGCTTCCATCACTGGTTAAGACCAGAGGCTCTCCCAGATCCTTCAAGCACTGTGGCTAGATTGGGATTGTTGAGACATCTGCCTCTTGCACTAAGTGACAGCCTCTTAGATGTGACACAACTGTTGTTACTGTTTCACAATAACCTGATTTAATAAATTCTTTTAATATATGTACATATATGTACATTTATCTGTCATGTACAATCTCACAAGCAAGGAAGATGCAAATGCTAGGCTCTTCTTTCAGCAGTTTTATTCAGGAATCTTTAACTATCTTCTGACTTCTGACTTCTGACCCCTGGGGGAAGACCACTTGTAGCTAAATACCCTCTGGGCAGCCAATACTAGTAAGCCACATGGGCACCACCAATAGGTCCAGGTACACGGAAGCAAGCCACATCTTTAGCCTTAACCATATATGGAGTTGTTTACCACTAAGGAAGCTCACCGACTGGGAGGTGGAGGCCAGAAGCCAGTACTATCTTTAAGGTGTGGTTGCACATGGCTCTCTACAGTTCCCCCCTTTTTTATATTAAGCAACAGGCAAGAGTAGAGGCCCGATCTCTGCATCACTGACCTAGGACGTACTGATCCTCACTCAGGTGTCATCCACCAGATGAGTACCAGACCCATCTGATACCCTTTTTCGCAGAGGTGGGATGCAAGGTATCAAACCCACATGCAATCAGGTGTGCTCTTCTTGGGGCCCAAGTCTCTGCGGGTCCCAAGTGCAGTGCTCAAGTCTTGTATCCTGTGCCTAGAAAAATTCTTCTTTTAAGGTAGCCAACCAAAGCATATGGGGACTGTCCTGCTTTAACAGCTGTAAAGGCTTGAATAATCATGGCTGCATTGTGGCACTGAGTAAACCTAATAAGGCAGATGCACCACAGACAAACCAGGAGGCCAGCACCAGCAGGCCCGCCAGAGCTCCCATTCCTGCCCACTCTTTAAGGTGGTCCATGGCAATGGAGATCCAGGAGGACAGTCCTTCTGCCAGCCCAGCATCTATCCAGGTTGAATTCACCATGACAATAGCCACTCTTAGCTGCTCCATCAGGTTATCGAATTCTCCCGTCCAATTACTGGCATCATGGTGAACCAGTATCAGTCTTGGAAACACTGACAGAACTCCCCATCTCAGCTCCATCATCCCCAGCTGTATCATCGGGAGTGTTTTGTGAGGGCAATTGGTAGCATGTTCTCTGCTATGGCCATCTTTTTCATATTGGGCCTTCCTGGTCAAGCATTCAGGCACCCACACCAGATCTTGCTGGTCCTGAGGGAAAACACAAACACACCCTCGTGCCCAGGTCAGTATGGGATCAGGTCCTCACCAGAGGTCTGTCAAAATGTCCTTCCATTTTACCATGCCCTTCAAGGCACCACGAGGCTCATGATGCCTATCTGCTGCAGAACACCCTTGGGCATCCAGATTTTAAAAATTAATAGTAAATAAGGCTAGGGAAAGTCTCTCCCTTGGGGTGCAGCTGTGGCCTATTCCCCCTTTTTGTTTTTGCAAGCATTCCTTCAAGGTATGATGGGCACGCTCTACAATGCCTTGACCTTGGGGGTTGTAGGGCAGGCCATGAATAAGTCGCACCTCCATCTGGCAACAGAAGGAGGTTCCCTGCTGTCCTATATAGGCTGGTCCATTGTCTGTTTTAAGTTGTAGTGGCTTTCCCCAAGCCACCCAGGCTTCCAGGCAATGGGCAATAACATTGCGTGCCTTCTCTCTGGACATGGCTGTGGTGTGCAAAAGTCCTGAGAAGGTATCCACAGATATATGCACGTATTTAACATTTCCAAATTCAGGGATGTGCATCACATCCATTTGCCACACTTTCAAGGGGAGCAGGCCCTGAGGATGAAGCATAATGGGTTACACATTGGGGGCAGTCCAGCACTATCTGTCTAGGGTCAGCCCGAGAGAAGGAAAACTTGTGCTACAATGCTCGAGAATTTACATGGAATGATTCATGAAACTCTCTTGCTTGATCCAGGGAGGAACTCAAAAACACCCACTCCTGTCAAGTCCATGCATCCACTATGGCGTTACCTTTACTCAAAAGTCCGGGCAAGCCTGTGTGAGCCCTAATATGTTGAGGAAAGAAACAGGAAGTCCTGTGCTGGATTAACTGCTGTAACTGTCGGAACAGTATACAGACAGGACTAGAATTCTTTATAGGTCCAGTGACCTCCAAAACTTTAAGTGCATTAAAAACATAAGCTGAGTCTGAAATCAAATTAAATGGAAAAGGGCATGTCCTAAATACCTCAGTAACTATTTGTAGCTCAACCATCTGTGGCATGCCAGGGCAGAATTCATGTTGTACTGGCTGTTGAGCCTCTACCATATATACCCCGCACCCAGTCTTAGAGCCATCTGTGAATACATTTCAGGCTCCTGGAATGGGCTGAGAAACTGTAATTTTTGGAAAAACCACTGGATGTGCCTTAAAGAATGTTATCAGGAAATGCTGGGAATAATGATTATCTAAAACTCCAGCATAGCTGCATCGCAAAACAGCCCAGTCGTCCACCATTGCACACAGGGTGAAAATCTGATTGACGGTATAAGGCACTATAACAGAGGTAGGAGCAACCCCAAAATACTGTATAGCCTGTTGTATTCCATACATAGCTAAGCCGGCCACAGCAGCAGGGTAACATTCAATGGATTTGGCTGGTGAAACTTTGGGATGGATCCAAAATAGTGGTCCATCTTGCCATAATAGCCCTGTAGGCTGGCAATAAGTCGGGAGAACGCATAAGACAACCATCCCATTCTCTTGCACTCTGCACAGAAAGGCATTTTGCAATCACCTCCTTTGCTTTATCATCTAATTGTCTTGGGGAATCTAAGGCTAAATCTCCTTCTAAAATATCATAAATGGGCTTTAATTCATAATTGGCCAACTTCAAATATCCCCTAATCCAATTAATATCCCCCAATAATTTTTGAAAATCATCTAAGGTTTTTAATTTGTCTTTCCTTAGTTCCACCTTTTGCTGGCTTATTCTCTCAGGAGTAATTCTGGCCCCCAAATACTCTACCACTGTATCCATTTGAACCTTTTCAGGGGCTGTAACTAATCCTTTCTTACCAAGTGCTTTAACAAAGGCTGAGTAGGCTAACTCCACATCTTGTTTGTCTTTGGCTGCCAGCAAAATATCATCCATATAATGAACATATCTTATGGCAAAATACTTCTGTCTAATGGGCTCTAATACTTGACCTAAATAAATTTGGCACATGGTGGGACTATTGGCCATTCCTTGAGGAAACACAACCCACTCATATCTTTTATCTCGCTATTCATGATTGCAAGAGGGAACAGTAAAGGCGAACTTTTCAGTATCCTGACTGCATAATGGAATTGAAAAGAAGCAGTCTTTAATATCAATCACTATCAGGTGCCAAGAGGCTAGAAGGGTGGACAAAAGGGGCAGGCCGCGTTGTATAGGGCCCATAATCTGCATCTGATTATTAATAGCTCTTAAGTCATGAAGCAGATGCCACTTGCCAGATTTCTTTTTTATCACAAAAATGGGGGTATTCCAGGGAGAAACTGAGGGCCTAATGTGCCCCAGCTGTAATTGTTCCTTTATCAGCAGTCTGGCAGCAGCTAATTTTTCAGAGGAAAGAGGCCACTGAGGAACCCATATGGGCTCCTCTGTTTTCCAAGATATGCGAATACTCTCCCCAGTGGCCCCTAGGAAAAACACAGCCCCTGTCTAGAAAGTCTAGGCTGTGCCTGCATGGGATCCTTTCTTCCCTGTAAGTATTTTCCTAGGCCATAGCTGGGATGGTAGCCCATATCGCTCATCATTTTGGACGATACAGGAGAAAAATCATTGCTCAGCCTGAAGCCCATGTCCTTAAGCAAGTCTCTTCCCCATAGCAAAACAGGAAGTTCCAGCACATAGGGCTATATCAGGCCTGAGTGTCCCTCCTTGTCTTTCCACTGGAGTTGTCTTGCTTTGGTGTACCCCAGTCCCTGTAAGGTTTGGGAAGACACTTGCATAGGCCATCCTGGTGGCCAATCCTTCCTGACTATAAAGCTCTTGTCAGCTCCAGTGTCTAACAATCCCAAATTTTTTTTGTTATCAATAGTAAGCTCCAGTACTGGTCTTTGATCAAGCTCTAGAGATAGAAATGTTAAATCGGTTCCCATGGACCCAAAACCTCCTTCTCCTCTTTCTTTAGATGCCACCGCAAAGCAATCATGGAGGCTGGGCAGAATTAACAATTGGACAAATCTATCCCCTGAGGAAATAGCCAAAATGCCTTTTGGAGACTCAAGCATGGTTTTTATAATCCCATTATAGTCAGGGTCAATCACTCCTGGGTGAACTTGTAAGCCTCTTAGAGTGGAGGAAGAGCACCCTATTGGCAGGCCCACAGTGCCTGGTTCAAGAGGCCCCTTAAAGTCTGTGTCCACCAGCTGTACCCCGATCTGGGGCATTAAAACAATTCTGGTGGTGGCATGGATGTCCAGTCCTGCTGAGCCCACAGTTGGTCTCCGCGGTTCTTGGGGTGCCAGAGAGTCAGCCACTGTTCTGACATTGCCCCCTGTCTTGGCTCTATACTGCCCCATATATTTGTGGGCCCTGAGGGCAGGGGCTCCATTGCCTGTTTGTTGGATGGGCTCCTGCTGGGTCTTGATTCAGGGGCTGTCCCTTTATGTTTTTCACTGAGCGACATTCATTCACCTAATGCTTTCCTTTCCTGCATCCAGGACACACCCCAGGCTGTACAGGGTGTGGTCCTGCTGAGTCTGTTCTACTTCCTCTCTCAGGGCAATCTCACTTCAAATGTCCCTTCCTGCCACATCTGAAACATGCGCCAGGGGCACTTGAACTTCCTCTTTTTTACTGAGTCAGCTGGACTACCGCAGTCGCTAAACCAGTGTTGGTTAGTGGTCCCCCTAGTTCCCTGAAAACTTTCATCCAGGCCTCCAACTCTGTTTTTATAAGGGGTAATGGCAGCTTGGCACTCCTTGGTGCATTGCTCATAGATGACCTGCTTAATCAGGGGCATAGCAGCATCTGGGTCCCCAAAGATTCTGCCCGCAGCTTCCACTATTCTGGCAACAAAGTCAGAGAATAGTTCGGTGGGGCCTTGTAATATCTTGGTGAGATTACCGCTTACTTCCCCTTTGTTTGGCAGGGCCTTCCAAGCTTTAATAGCAATCTTGTTAATTTGTTCATAAACTTGGACAGGATAGCCCATTTGCTGGTTGGCAAATCGGCCCTGGCCGAGCAACATGTCTCTGTCCCATGCAGGATTGCCTGCAATCTGATTGGCTGTGGCTTCCTCACCTGCGAACTCAATTAAGAAAGCCTTCCAGTCTAGGTACTGACCAGGGCTCAGGCATGCTCGAGCAAGGCCGCTCCATTCACTGGGTGTCATGCAGTGCCTATTCAAAGCCTCCACTTGAGTCACAGTAAATGAGGCTGTTATTCCATAGGTTCTGACTGATTCGGTCAGGGACTTTATCACCTTAAAATCTAAAGGCTCTTCATAATGGTTCCCTTGTGCATCTTGGAATACTGGGTAGGCAAGGGTTAGTTCTGACCTCACTGCCTTCCATACCTCTGGATTGAAGAAATGTCCAGAGTTACCCCCTCTCCTGCTATCCACGTATGGTGGAGAGGCTGAAGGACCTGGTTTTATATGTCAGGGAAGAGCAGGATGTCTCATTGCTCAGGGCTTCCTTTTTCTTTTGTTTTCTCTTCTCTTTTTTTGATTTCTTTCATAATTTCTACGAGTGACTGCACATCCTCCTCCAAGTCTGTAGGCTCAAGGGATTCTAAGTCAGCAAGATCAGGGTACAATACCCTTCTCTTTCTTAATCCTTTCTTGCTGCTTGCTTTCTCTGACCTTTCCTCTTGTAACTGTTCCAAGGCCGCCTGCCCATTCTCCACTGCCTTGCAGCAGCATTGGTCCTCAAGACAACCTCAAATCATTTTCCAGATGGGTCTTACTCCAGCCCTGAGGGTCCCTTGCTCATAGGCAAAGTCTAAATTTCTTCCTAACTTTTCCCAAGAAGAGATCATGAGGCTCCTGGAAATGGTAAACCATGGAGCAACAACATTACACTCCTCCAGGAATCTTTCTAGGGTACTTTTCTCTAGTTCCAAATCCTTTGAGTGAAGGAGCTCATTAAGAGCCAAAAAAAATGGGTGCGAAGAAAAAGCGCCCATGGTAAAAATTCTATTTTCTACTTTGAACCTTTTACTTTCACTTTGTACCCACTCATCAGCGAGTCTTACCCCGCTCTCTCTTTGTCCACAGAGAATAGCAAATTACTCCCTACACTTGTCATGGATCCCCAATTTACCTGTGGACTTACCGGTGCAACCCTGACCATGGAAAGTTCTGAGCCTTCGTTGACTGCACAGTGAAAACACGTTCCCCATTATGTGCCACCACTATTTGTCATGTGCAACCTCACCAGCAAGGAAGACACGATGCCAGGCTCTTCTTTCAGCAGTTTTATTCAGGAACATTTAACAATCTTCTGACTTCTGACCCCGGGGGAAGCCTGCTCGTAGCTAAATACCCTCTGGGCAGCCAATCCTAGTGAGCCAAGTGGGCACCACCAATAGGTCCAGGTACACGGAAGCAAGCCACATCTTTAGCCTTAACCATATATGGAGTTGTTTACCACTGAGGAGCTCACCGACTGGGAGGTGGAGGCTGGAAGCCAGCATCATCTTTAAGGCGTGGCCGTACGCTGCTCTCTACATTTATCATATCAGTTTTGTTACTCTACAGAACTCTGATGTGCTCCTTTGAATGAAAATGGGCCTCAAAGGCTCATAGAGACTGACACTATTGGGAAGTGTGGCCTTGTTGAAGGAAGCAAGTCACTGGGCTGGGCTTTGAGGTTTCTCTTCTGCAGCCTGCCATTCCTGATGTAGAACTCTCAGTTACCTCTGAGCATCATGTCTGCCTGCATACCATCATACTTCCTACCATGACAATAATGAGCTAAATCTCTAAACTGTAAACCAGCCCCAAATAAATATTTTCCCCTTTTAAGAGTTGCTATGGTCATGGTGTCTCTTCACAGATATGGAAACCTAACTAAGACACCTGACTAAAACATGTATACACATTACAGGAGGTAAATTAGGAACCAGTAATGAAACTAATGATTAGCAGCATTCCACTGTTCTGAATAAACATGAGTCTGACACTTGCACACAGCTACAAGAAAATTCTCATTTAGGCAAGTGTTGTTTTAATATTAGAAGTCAACCTTGTGACTGTGTTAATATCTTGCTTAACATCTAAATTGTTAAAGACTGGAAAGATGGCTCAGCAGCTAGGAGAAAGTATTGCTTTTGCAGAGGAACTAAGTTTAGTTATCAGTACCCACCACTGTAGGCTTATAATCAATTTCCAGTAACTCTAACTCCAGAGGCTCTTACATGCCCTCTCCTGGCCTCCAAAGATACTACACAAATATGCACATATCCAAATATAGATACACATACACATTTGTGTAATTTTAAAATATCTTAGAAATATAAACCGTTGGAAGGCTTATGTCATATGAAGTTGTATTTTGAATTCCATGGTGATAATAACAACCATAATAACAATCAACAAGTACTTCTAAGACTACTTTCTGAATTATTAAAAAATAATTGCATTAAGATCAATGACATCATGAAATTTGAAGGCAAATAAATGGAATAAGAAATAAATCATTTTGAGTGAGGTAACCCAGACCTAGAAAGACAAACATAATATGTACTCACTCAGAGTTGGGTAATGGCTGTAAAAGTAAAGGATAACCATGCTACAATGTCACAGACCCAAAGAGGCTAGGTACCAAGGAAAGCCTAAAGAGAGATGCTCAGATCTCCCTGGGAAGGGGAAATAGAAGAGATCTCCTGGGTGAACTAGGGGCAGGTGTAGATGGGAACTTGAGGGGTCAGGTTAGGGGGTGCATAGAGAGGGAGTGTACTAAAAGAGATAATTGGAAGGGGGTAGCATTTCAGAGTCAGGTAGAAACCTGATGCAAGGAAAACTCCCACAAATCTACCAGGATGACCTCAGATGAGATTCCTAACAATAGTGAATATGTAGCCTGAACTAGCCATCTCCTATGATCAGATTAGTGACTACCCTACTTGTCATCAGAGAACCTTCATCCAGTACCTGATGGAAACAAATGCAGAGACCCACAGCCAAATGTTAGATGGAGCTCAGGGAATCCTGTAGAAGAGGGAGTAGAAAGGACTGAAAGAGCCAGGGGGCTCAAAGACATTATCAGAAAACACACAGAAACAACTATCTTGGCTCATAGCTGTTCAGAGAGCCTGTACTGACAACAGGGAGCCTGAATGGAACTGACCTAGGCCCTCTGCATATATGCGGCAGTAGTGTAGCTTTGTCTACTTGTGGAACTCCTAACAATGGGAGTGAAATATGTCCTTAATACATTGGCTGGCTCTTTGGAACCTGTTCCTCATACTGGATTGCCTGGGCCAACCTTGATGCAAGGGGAGGTGCTTAGTCTTAAGGCAACTTGATATGCCAGAAGATATGCCTTGCTTTGTTGATAAGCACAGGAGGCCTGCACCTTTCTGAACAGAAACAGAGGAGGAGATTGAGGGGGTGCAGAGGAAAGGTTGGGGAAGAAAAGGGAGGAGAAGAAGGAAGGGAAACACAATAGTTAGTGTGTGAAATAAATTAATTAAAAAGTAATAACTGCTATTACTACATATATAAAAACATTTTAAAATAAAGTGATTTTACAAATTGTTAATTTGTATTAACAGAAGTCTGGTCAATATTAGCTGTTATCAACTCATTCAACTGCTTAATATTTAAAAATTATTGAGATTTTATGTATTTTACATAATGGACTTTGATCTGATCTGACTCCCATTGCCTACTCCTTAATCCCTTTCCTAGCTTCACATGACTTTTCTGTCTGAGCTTCAAATGACTATACTTAGTTCTGCTTGTATGTGTACAAGTGTAGGATCATTTACTGGAACATGGGTAGCCTTTCAGGGGCCATATCCTTGAAGAAAACTGACTCTTCTCCTATGACTACAGGTTGTTGTCAACAATTTCTCTGGTCAAGGTGACCCAAGGCTCAGAGATTATTGCAGAAACATTGGAAGAACTAGAGGTAGTGAATAATTGTAGTAAATTTGCTTGACATGACAGGGTTATTGCACACATGAACTCCAAGTATATAAGACCTGTATAAGATCAAGCCAGGCAAATATCTCAACTTTATCTTTTAATCTAAACAAAATGATGTTAATTCTTACAATATACTCACGAGAAGGTAGTTGTGATGAACAAATAGGACTGAAATGGATGGGAAGCAGACTTTTTGGGGTTTTGAGATGGGTTTTTTGTGTGTCTGTGTAGTCCTGCCTGTTCTAGAATTCACTCTGTAGACCAGGCTGGCCTCAAACTCACAGAGATCCTCCTGCTTCTGTCTCCCAAATGCTGGGATTAAAGGCATGCACAACCACTGCCTGTTTTATTTATAGTATATTTGTATATATTATGAGCATTGGTGTTTGGCCTGCATGCATGTCTGTGTGAGGTGTCAGATCTTAGAATTACAGAATTTGAGCTACCATGTGGATGCTGGGAATTGAACCTGGATCCTCTGGAAGAGCAGTCAGTGCTCTTAATCTCTGAGCCATCTCTCCAGTCCCTAAACAGAACTTCTAAACAAAAATAGGAGAGATGCATTGCATTAAGCTGGAAAATTGTTTATTAAGCTAAGGTGATTTTTTTATAATCAAAAGATTCAATTCCATACAAAATAGCAATTTCTGTATTTTCTCATGTCAACAATTTTATAAGCAACTGTCATGATTTAATATAACAAAGCCTTAAGTACTAGGAAAAGTAATTTTACCAACAAACTGTAGAACAGCAGATGCTATAACAGTTAATAAATATAGTCATCTTGTAGTGATCTGTTGTTTGTTTTGTTCTTTTGGGGGGCTCACCACCCAGCTCTCAAATCAGTCACACAGAGACTTATTCTTACTTATCGGTGTCCAGCCTTAGTTTGGCTTTCTTCTAGCCAGCTTTTCTCAACTCATTTATTCCATCTGTCTTTTGCCTCTGGGCTTTACTTTTCTCTATTTTTGTATACCTTTCTTTCTTACTCCATTGCTAGTTGTGTAGCTGGGTAGCTGGCCACTGAAGTTCTCCTTCTCTAGCTACTTCTTTCCTTCTCTCCCAGATTTCTCCTTCTATATATTCTCTCTGACTGCCAGCCCCACCTGTTCTTTCTCCTGCCTTGCTATTGGCCATTCAGTTCTTTATTATACCATCAGGTTTTTTAGACAGGCAAAGTAATACAGCTTCACAGAGTTAAACAAATGCAACATAAACAAAAGTAACACAACTTAAAATAATATTAGAATTAAAAAAGATGTTTTTTTTTCTGTTGCCTGGTGACATTGTGGCTGCTATAACATCAGTGTGATGTATTACTGATGTATTTGTGATGGTGCTAATGTAAATAAATATCTCACAAAAGTTACAGCTCAAACAATAGGTACTGTTGTGTGACTATGTCACTGGTTTATATATTTGCTATTACAAATCTTTATAGTATAAGAGGTCTACTTAATAAAAAGTGTACTGCCATGACTGTATATGATGTTTTGCAGGCAACAGCAGTCTTAGTGAGCTACCTGTATGTTACTGTGATAAAACAATGTAATCAAGGCAACATATTGGAAAAAGATTAATTTGGGGCTTACAGTTCCAGAGGGTTGGACATGATGGCAGAGTGCAGATAGCTGGTGACAGGCACCATGGCGGGCTGAGTATCAGGTAAGAATTCACATCTGGAGCCACAATCAAACAAGCCAAGAGTACATAAATGAAATGGCATGATTCTTTTGAAACCTCAAAGCCCATCCCCCTGTGGGATACTTTCTCCAGCATGGCCATTATATCCTAACCCTCTTCCACATAGCTGGCAACTGAGTATCAAGTATTCATTTAACTGAGATTGATGGGGACATCTTGCATAAACTACCGCAGCAGCCTTCCTCTATCTACATTTACCATGTCTCCAATGAAGTATTTCTTTTTGCTTCATATTATCTTGTGTTGCTTTGTTCTTTATGACTCAGAACAGTAAGCCATGACATCTAGCACAGATGTAAGTAAGCTATATAGTCCAGGTTTAAGGATAGTTCCTGATGTTCACACAAGGACCACATCTTTTATGGACACATTTTCAGAATATTTACCTATAAGATTTGTAGAACTATTTATTTAGAGAAAGGGTCTCAAGTATTCTTAACTTATCATTTGGAGTAAAATATGCTTATTTTTAAAATGATCTACAGTTTTATTTGTTTATTTTGGTTTAAATTAGCATGCATATGGCTGGAGAGTTGGTAGAGTGCTTGTCTTGCATGCCCAAGACCTTGGTTATCCTCAGCAATGACCTCACTGCCCCTCCCCCTCAAAAAAGCAATCACAACAAAAAATGTCAGTTTGAGCTAGAGAGCTAGCCCAGGAGTTAGGCATATTTGATAATCTTGCAGAAGATACAGGATCAGTTTCTAGCACCAACAAGATAACTCATAACTGTCCACAACTACAGTTCTAGGGGATTCAATGTACTCTTCCAGACTCTCCACTCAATGGGCATGCACATGGCACACATACATTCAGGAAAATACTTGTAAAATAAAAATAAATAAAGATTGAAAAAATAATGTTTGTAACATTTTAAAGTTGGTATTGCCGATTAATATATATTACTTTCAAAGATCTTGTACAAGAAAATCAATACCCAGTAAAGGACACCCATGCATACACATCAAAAATTCGGCAGATATTATACAACCAAAAAAACTGGTCTATATTCCATAAATCCCTGTTTCAGAAACTGTTATTTATATGAAAGCAGTGTGATTAGGAACCTTAGGTAAGTAAGCCTTCATATTTTTTGTCTATGTGCATGGCTTAAATAACAGTATAAACGTTTGCATTTCAGCCTTTGCAGTGTGCTTGTACCCAGCAAACAAGCACAAAGTCATTACTCAATGTGTGATAGCATTTGCAAATAGCAATGAGGTGGAAAATTAATTAAATGTGGCTGAAAATTATAAATTAGTTAACATTACCTCAAAGTTCTCTTGGTGAATAGCTGCTACAGGGGAAGCATGGAAGGTCTTTGTGAAAGACTCTTGTCTTTTGCAGAAGATGGGCCTAGACCTCAAAATGGCAGTGAAACAGTATTTTAGAAATTTGAGCCAATGCTCTCCCATCAATTTTTTTGCAAAGAAGCAGTCAGTTGGTTTCAGATAGTCGGCACAATTCCTATGTATTATGTGTTGTGTATAGGTTAAATGTGGAAAGTGCTTTATTCATTATTGTATGTATATACAAACTGCATGTGAGAACGATAGTGGAATATATGTGTATGGAGGTCAGAGTACAACTTTCTCCCTCCCCCTGTAGTTGACTTTAGGGGATTGAACTCAGGTTTTCAGACTTGCATAACAAGCACTCTTAACCTGGTGAGCCATCTCACTAGCCCGGGTTTTGATTTCTATTTTGGGAAAGCATACTGTGTGGGAATCATACTCTACCTGAACCAATCTTTTTAGAGTTCTATTCAGCTAAAATATGCTTTAGTTAACTATAACCACATTTTTTTTTTCCATTTGGAGAGAGCCTTTCACACATGCCCCACCAGGAAAATCCATTTTGAGCTTAAAATTGATTTCCACTTATGTTGTAACAGATTGTGTAATCCCTGCATCTAAAACACACAGCAGTCTGCCTACATTTAGGAGGCAAGTATCCATATCCAACCAGCAGTCTTACTGCAGATTTCACTCAGGAATTAGTGTTCATTTCCATTCTCATCGTCCCCCACTTTCCCAACCTCATTTCAATTTTTTCTTTCCAGAAACTAAGTTTGACCAATTCTCCATCCCTCGGGCAACCATATGGACAAAATGTAATCTTTTTTAACCTAAACCCTGGGCCAATAACATGGAATTCTAGCACTATATGTTAGACAGGCAGTAGTCTGCTTTCTGTCTTTGGAAAAATCTTCAAATTTAGTGAAAATAAAAAGATAGTTGAACTAAAAATTTGGCAGCCAAGGGGATTTGACATCCAAATATTTCAAAATATTTTCACTTGCAGTAGAAATATGTTCTTTATCATCAACCTTATCATCACCCCATTCCTTGATGCCAAACGAGAAATAGAGAGAAAGAGAGAGAGATTTATACTTAAAAGCAAGAGGCAGCCTTCTCCACATGGAGGGCAATTGTTTCTTAGGCTAGACATGAGGACATCTAATCTCTAAGCTTTGACTTGAATAAGCACATATGATGGGTGTTTCAGTGCAATTAAGGGACATTGGGGAAAGTGGTAGAGGAAAAACATGTCTCTCTCAACCCCAACCCCAACCAACATGATATCTTAGCAACTTTGTGAAAACCCAGCTATCCACCCAAATGACAAGAAAGATCTTCCTGTGTGATATAGTCACTCTGTATGATGCCTTTGCCTTCCCTACCTCATGAATTCACATGGCTGAATTCTCTGTGCCCACACTAATACCGATGAAGAACAGGAATTATTTTCCATGTCCATAAACTGAATGTCCAGGTACATTCCTGATTGGATCTTACATAGCAGGTGCTCAGTCAGTATTCGCTGAGGAATAACTTTAGTTATCAGCCATGGACTGTACATTTGAAGGTCACTAAGAGTACCTGCAAGTGTTCTCAACCTGAATATGCATGGGAGTAAATGTGTGCAGTCTGCTCACAAGACTCTGTCATTTCATCTTCCATATGTGTTTTGAAACCATTGTACACAAAAAAATATTTTTGTCAATGAAAAGATTTTGTTTGTCAATAAAATTAAAAAAAACAAATAAAACTGACAAACAAGAGAGATTAAAGACTATGTGCTTGAAACAGTTTGAAATAGAGCAATGTTTATAATAAGACTCTCCCCAAATCTCTGCATGGTTTATTTATAACCCATAGTATACAGTGATGGGAGCAAAAGGAGAGAGAAGCCACTCCTTATCTGAGGAATTGGGCCTTGGCAGACACAGAGTTCACAGAAAACAATGAACAGAAAATGAAGGATGAGCATGTGAGGTACATTATCCCTGACATTCTAGGCAGAAATATACTTCCCAATGTACAGTGTTAATACTAATTTTCAGATTTTTGTGGCACTGTGCACCAAAATAACACTAATTAGTATCAAACCATGCAATTCTATTACAGTGGGCATAGTACTTTCAAGTGCTGATAGGAGCCTGGGGAGCAGTTAAAAAGAAAA